>JZKD02S1814242.1:31623-55561 GCA_000966675.3 Picea glauca
CATTTTCATTTTGAATCATCTTGTACTTGAACATTTAAGTGGGGTAAAAGGAGGTTTCCCCCTCGAAGAGGTTTATTATCTGAAATTATCTCTTTTTCAAGGCGTTGAGTACTTTCTCTGAGGTTTTTCTATATTATATTAATATTTGGTTCTTAACACTTAGGTTGTAGCCTAAGAAACAAGGGGGTTGGAGTCTCCTTTCAGTTGCATCTAGAAAACAAAGGAATTTTGTGCTTCCAATAAATTAAAATCTTCAATACATATAAGAAAAATCATTTTGTGGTTTTCTCCCATTTTGGTTTTCCACGTAAAACACTGGTGTACTGTGTATGTGTATGATTGTTCATTTTTTCATTGCTTATTTACTCTGCAGTTATTGGATGATAATTATACATTGATATAACACTTGGATTATATGGTTAAAAAGGATTATATTTCTCTATTATTGATTCAACCCCCCTATCAGTAATCCAACAAGAACATGCTTAAATGTCCCTAGCGAGGGATTTACCATGTCAACTTTTAGAAATAAATACAAAGAACATGATCATATAGTGAAAGGCTCCTTTTCATTATAAATTTAATTCATGGGAGATAATGCCACATAATTGACATGTGGCAGGGCAGAAACCACTTGAATGTAAGGAACATTTAGGGAAGTCAGATGGTAAACAATCATACAATGATCAATACTAACAAACAAAAGTTGATCAATGGTCACTATGCTCCCATCATGGAGAAAATGCATCACTCTAAAGTTTGTGGAAACCAAATGCTTCATAGCATAGACATAGTCCCACCCAAGGAGAAAATTAAAATCCAAGGGGCCTTGGACTACCATGAAATCAATAAAAACAATTTACGCACCTAAGGTGATGGGAAACTGAGCAAGGATCCATAAAGGTTCATTATGTCCTCTATTAAAATCTAGTAGATGATTAGTGGATGGAACACGCTTAAGAGAACCTAACTCTTTCCAAGCAATTGAGAATAAAATATTAATAGAGGCCCCTTCATATATTATAGTGAGATTTATGTACTTATCAACAACTTGCAAAATTATCTGGAAAGGGATACTTAAAGGAGGACACGGTTTTGCTAGACTATTCCAATCAAAGGAAATGACATCATTACTTAGAGAGGGTTCCGTTGAAACAGAAGGTATGTCCCCTTGTATAGAACACTATGAATTGACAAAGAAAACATCAGTGATATTCAAGTGACTCCCTGAGGGAAAATTGAGGTCAACGAAGATCGAATCATATTGACTGCTTCTTCAACCATAGGTTGGGTAGGGGAGGAATCTTGGGAAGCAACTGAAGGTTTTTTCTAGGAAATGACATTGTCTTCCAAAAATTAAGAAGAATCATCTATACGAGGTAAATGGTAAGTATGATGATTTCCATTGCATAACTTACAAGAAAACTTGACTTTTCCTTTTTTACCCCCAACTTTATTATCACCGGTTGGTGAGCTGTCACTAGCATTACTTTTAGAGGTTGGTTACATGGGTTGTGGGGAACCCTCAGACCACACTTTTAAAACCTTCAAAATACCAGGCCAATGGTTAAGAAGGTGATCACCCTTACAAATCATACAATGGAACTTGGGTTTCTAACCTATTCTCTTAGGATTCTCAACATTATCAACACTCCCAACATGATTAACAGTGACTAGTTGATTTCCCCTTTACTTATTTTTCTTCTCCTTGTTATTCCTTTTCTTCTCCTTCTTAACCTCTTGGTTACTAGTATCAAAACTTTCACTAGGAATGGGTGACAAAAGGGAATAATACCCAATAGGTAAAGAAGGAAAAGGGTCAACATGAGGTTCACGTTCTTAAGGTGGAGGGCTTGCAATTGAGGGACCAAGAGAATTTTTCATCAATGGAGTGGAAAAAAACAATATCAAAAAACCTATAGTGAATTTGGGAAGACTCAATGTAGCAATGTAAGGAGGACCAATATTTACAAAACAAGGAAAAGGACGAGCATCCCTATGCAAAGGGTTTCTTGATTGGTAGGCTCTGGGACTATCTCCATAGACTCAGACTCAACCTAGTGTATGATAAATCAAACAACACAAACTACCAAAGTCCCTATAAGATAAGATAAGACAAACAACTCTCTTGTAACATAGAGAAGGAAGTAAGGATATTTTGGAGATAGGAGATGACAAGAGATGATGTTGTCAATGAAGAAACAAGAGACAATTACCTAGAACTACTCTGTAATGAAATTCCAGAGGTGCAAGTACTATATGAAACCAAGTACCCTCCTAAGGAGCCAAAATCATGTGTTGTACGTCTGTTGGCAGTACCACCACTTCAGTCACCTAGGAAGGTAACCCAGGAAAAGAAACTAGGGCTACCACTTTGCGCTTGGTGATTGAGTAGAATGGTCATGGGAGAGGGATTTTGCTAATGGGAAGGGAACGTAATAAAAATGTTGTATAATCAAATAAACTCAGGTAATGGTGTCACCCCAAGGATTGTCCACTACTAATATCCCCCCCTTGACTCACATAACCCCACCTAGAGAGAGACTGTTGGGGACCGGTCCAAGAACTATTCTCGACTTCTCCTACCGCTTGAATAATGTTTTAGAGGATATTTCCAAAAAAACACTTCATGTTACTAATGGATTTTCGCTCATTAGTGTTCCTAGTTTCTTTTTAGTGCCCTTGGAGAATTTACTCTCCACCCTACAACCAAGGTCATACAACATAGACTTGTTATCATTGTCTAATAAAGAAAATGTATAGTTGATTTCAGATTAGGTAATGTGTTCCTTTTATGGTTGTTTTGAATCAAAAGGATAAAGGGAAGTGAACTATATGGTATTTTCACTCTAACTCCAAGAAGACTTTAATAGAAAAAATGAATGGAATGCAACCGTTAGTTTCGATGAAACCTATATACAGAAAGGAGCAAGATGTCTCAATCAAAGAAACAAGTGAAACATTCAATGCAAGAAACATGAATTAATATTTGAATGAAAAAGGTTTTTGATATAAAAGTCAAATAAACTATAGGATACATGATTATTTCCCCCCCCCGAACCATGAGGGGGATTTTTTTTTTTAAATGCAACTTACTTTTCTTTCAAATTCAAGATAAAAAATGCTCCACCCACTAACTAGAATGCAATAACTTTTTGGTTTTCCAATGCTTTCAAATGCAATGAACATTTTTAATGCAACTTGTTTTGTTTTCTTTCTTTCAAATGAGATGAAAAGAGCTAAATGAAAACTCAAAGGATCACACAAAAAAATAATGAAAAACAAAAAATGCAATCAAGTAGGTTGACAAGGATCAAATGAACTCAAATGAAAGAAATCTCTTAATACTTTCCACTCAAAAGAAGAAACCAATTTTATAATAGGTCATAAACAAATAAAATCCCAAAAAAAGAGTGTAATTTTCAATACGAAAAAGATATTTGAATGAAAAGTAAAAAGATCAATTTCTATTGGCATGGGGATAGACCCAGGGTTCAATGCTACAACAATGCACCAACAAAACCCTAACTACAGGCCCTTTCAACAACACCTGCAAAGCAGATGAAGTCTCACCCTAGGTAGAGGCAAGGGTGGTTGCAAGACTCAAGTGTCTAAAACCTTAGCTGGGACATAGATCTATGGTTATAACACTTTAATAAAGAACTTATCACCTTCAATTCCTTAATATACAATCATTATCTACTTCGTTGATAAAATAAAGCCTGGTAGTATTCACATTATCCTACTATCTCCAAGCACTTAACACAGGTAAACAAATCAGATTAAGCACTAAGTGCATCCATGTAGATCGGATATAGCATTCCCACATATAATAAGCACAAAGCAAGTAGATCTATCCAACTACATCAAATCACTTAGCAAAAGAAGACATAAACTCATTAAGACAAGAACAAAGCATCATAACAAAGGATTTACATGGTTCACCCCTCTCTTGGGGCTATGTCGACCAACTCTTCTTCTTTATAGTCTTTGGTCAATCGGTTACAAGAAAAAATCCTCAAAACCCTTACTTTGCATAGGACAAAATATCTGTGCAACTCGCTAGATCCCTCTTCCTTGTGTTACAACACTAAGCCTCCTATCGTATTGCAAAGGTACTTGCACTCAACTCTACAAGTCGTACACAGAATGCACAAAGCCTTGATCACACAGATCCAACTCTTGACACCTAGCCTACATCACATAGATATATCATCCACTACTTCTCTATATGGCCTAGACATCTATAGATACATACCAAATAGGCCTAAACATGGGTAAACCCATGGGCCAACATCCCCTTCCCGTTACATATTCCAAAAAACCCAAAAAGGGGCCCACAAAGGGGGCCGAGATCCCATGATATCTGCTTCATCTTGTGCTCCTCCTTCGACAGGATGTCAAAGTTCCAAAATAGGTCATCGTGACCAAGAAATTCCCAAAACTTGGTAAAGGGCCAACAAGACCCCAACACTCACCTGTGACTCATCCCAAGTCACTCTGGTCTGAGCAATTCTTCCTTGAACACCTCAAGATTGGCTAGAGTCGCTTTGACTTGTTTCTTTTTTGTGGCCTCTTGTTCAATGAACTCCTGGATCACTGTATCGTTCATTGGTCCTTCTAGGTGTCTTTCTGTTGTGAGGATGACCTGTTCTAGCTCTTCTCCTTGGCTCTCAACCTCTATAAACAACAGACATGCCTTATCTTGCACAGGTCGAAGTCGTTGAGTGACTTCCATTACTTTTCTTTGAAGCATATGGATATGTTGTTGAGCTATACGTTTTTCATGAGACCTCTTCATTTTGTCTATAGCTAACAGGGCCTTCAGCTGTGCCTATAGTGTATTTTCATGTTTCTTCGCTTCTTGGAATTGCGACTACAATCCCTGTAACTCAGGATTGTCAGTGAGGTTTTCATATGTTTGAGCACTCTGGTTACTCAGCTACTTGCACTCCAAGTCAAGATATTTAAATCTTTCAACTGCGCTGCGGGTAGTGGCTTCCCTTTGGTCTAGTACATCTTGAGTGGTCTTGCACACAATGCAGAGCTCCAAGTCTTCTATGCGCTGCTAGAGCTATTGGATTACGTCTATGGGTTTTTCGACCTCCTGTGGAACTCATTCTTCAACCTTTACTTCAATGATTGTCACAGAGCGAAGTGCTCTGTGAACCATTTCCTTAATTTTGAGTTGCTCTACAAGAAATTGTTCCTTTACTTTATGCAACTGGGATTTTTCTTCATCGAACCTCTCTTGCAGAGTAAGTTTCTCACATTCGATAGTACTTCGCTACTCTAGAAGGTCTTCCTGTGCTTGCGCCAAAGGTTGGGTGGCTTGTATTTTCTCCTCCTATGCTCATCGAAGGTGAGATTCGATTGTATTGGCAATCCGATGGAGTTGAGATGGCTCATCTCCTATTTCTGGTGTTTCTTCTGATAGAGGCGTAGTAGAAACTGCATGACTTGAGTGTACTACTTGCTACACCTCTTGAAGTTCAACTTTGATCTGATTGAAAACCTCCTCCTGCTTATCTTCTTGCTTCTCTGCTATCTCCAGTGAAGCATCATTCAGTGTTGCGACGATGAAGTCGAAGTCATTTGAGGTGAGGGTAGTCTCAAACTTAGTTTTGGTTGCTTTTGATTTCTTCCTTGAGGAAGGTTTTGGAGGGGAAATCTTCCTTTTCTTCGAGGGGTCCTCCTCATATCTAGGAAGTGTAACATTGCCTTTGTTCTATTTGACTTTTACACCATCTATATCTTCGTCATCACCTCCTTGCTCATGTGAGATAGAAGCAATATTAACGGATGCATTGTCTAAATCATGGACCTCTTCGGTCTTCTTTGTCTTGCTAGGTCCAGGTATATCCGTTGTAGTTTCTGGAATGTCAACATCAGACAGTTCACCGAAACAAGGAGGTCCGTTGACCATTCCTTGGTAATATCTTCTAATTCTTCCTCTGTTAGCTTGTAGTATGACCACAGTTGTTGTTTATGCTCATCAATACGCACTATGATATAGATGAAATGGCAGTCTGCGTTGAATTTCATCAGGGGTCTAAACCTGTGGAGTGTGTTTGGGGTTATACGAGGCTCAGACTGGATAGCAGTCTTCAGCTAGTTGTAATAAGTGTGGAATACCACATTTGATTTCCATTACTTGTTCATGTCACTGGAGTACCAAAGCGTACTGAAATTCACGGCTAGTAGTTCAAAGGGCTCGATGTCCAAGAAGGTCACACCTTCTGTCATATCCCATGTGATGAACATGATTAATATGAGAATCCAACTAAAGTGGAACTCCTATCCTTGGTCTTTCACTTCCCTGCAGTCTAGTTCTAACTAGTTCACCAACTACTTTTCCCAATTCATGTGTAGGCCCTCCACGTACTTCCCTACGAGGTCGACTACAAATCTGGTTACTTGGGTGGGCCAGTTCTTGCGAACTAATTTTCATATGATAAGTTGACAGGCTAGGCATACTCTTATTCTCTGGATAGAGGCTACCTTTTAGCCTTGCGTTCCCTTCTCTACATCTCCATAAGTATCTTTTATCCTCTGGGTGAGAGAGTGATCCACGGTCTTTTTGGGGTAGAAATCCTATGGGCCAGGGTCTTGCATGCTTAGCCCTGTGATCCAATTGATAAATGTTAGATCCAATGTGATGCAGTGGTTCAACCACAAATAACCTCCATGATAGAAAGACAATAGTAATTTGACACATGCATTCACCTCCTGGTGTCACCCAAAGTGTGGAATCTTCATAACATTCAGTAGGGTGGACTGTGTGAGGTTCTGGGTTCATGAATGAGGGGTAATCTTTGATTTCTTTACTTTTTTTCTCATCAGATACTTATGTGGGGTGAGCATTTTGTAAAAATTCTTGTCATCGAGGTTGAAGTCGCTAAACTTCAACGCTGCGAGCTTATCCTGGTTAGCACGAATTGTGTGCACCTATTTCGAAAGGTACATAGTAATCAACACATATTAAAATTCTTAGGACACACTATCATGATTGATTGCGCCACTCAGAGGTGGTATATAAGAAGGTAAAATGCTTGGAATCATCTTGGCATTTGTGATATCGTCTCTATGCTTCGTTTGTTTCTCAACAACTGGCCTGGATGGTCTAGCTTGAGCAATGGATAGAGAGGCTTGCAGTCCTCTTGTCGAAGATGCTTGTACACCTATCGACACTCCTCTCTCTAAAATGACTCTTTATGTCATCAATTCGAGGATAACTTTCGTTATTGATTATTCAACTGGGGTGAGCTCGTCAGACATACGTGCTTGGGATTACAATTATCAGTTTTGCGATGGAATTAGCCATTGCACTGGAATAATAGAAAGGGTGAAATGATCACTGTATGCAATTCATTCAGTTTGCAGGCTTCAAATTCTCAGTTAGCAAAATTTTCCTCCATGCATGGCACGACGAGATAAGTAGGCAACTCAAAAACGGTTTGCGTGCAATGGTTATGAGCCTGTATTAAATCTTGTTCTGTCTGTTATGGCATGATCCAACAATCTGATGAGGAACTTTTATTTCTTTTCTGTCCATTCGAAGTGGAAGTCGAATGGATATATCGGTCCCAATGGCTATATTGCTTCTCCATGGTGAAGTGTCATGTGTTATGTGTCATTGTTTTGATATCCCAACGAAGCTCCAATTCTCCAAATTTTATTTCTGTGAACTTCCCTCTAGAATCTTCTGTAACTTTTCAATCTTAGACCTATTCTTACTTAGCTTTCTAGCCTTCTTTCTAGTGAGCTTCGTCTGGGTAGTCTCTTTTCCATTTTGATTCTTATCATCTTTTAACATAGTCATTACACATTATTGAGATTATTTCTTAGGATTCAGGGGTAATACCTCTTCTTTATCTAGAGTAAGTACTTCAGTATTTTGTGGGTCTCCTAATGTTCTTGCAGCTTCGACATCAATGTTTCTAGTGACAACTATCTTCGATCTATTCTCCTGTTATTCAATGAATTATGCGATCATTCTAGCCATGAAATATTTTAAGTCTTATTTCTTCTACTTCGAGGTTTCTTCTTCTTCCTTTCATTTGTATTGAGCTCTTTAAATCCAAGGTTTCCCTAGTAACATGGTAAACAGGGTGTTGTATTCAATAAATTTAAAAATTTAAAAATCTTCTTCTGTCGAAGTTTCATTGACGGTCATAGGTATCTGAGTGAGCCTTGCACACAAGTTTTACCAATTTTCCTATGAATAACCCTATTCCTCCTAATGAAGGAATCATAGAAGGCCTCCCTATAGCTTCCCAAGTTCTCTCTGGCATAATATACACCTATGTTTCCTCATCCAAAACACAGTCAATGCCGAATTTGCCTATTCTTACTTCGGTGCATTCCTTCGCTTTGAAGATCTCTGATAATCTAACATGTCGGTGGTTATTCAGGGTTTATTTCATATGTAGCAATGCTTTCTCTAATTTTTCCTGGGGTTCTACTATAGCCTTTGGATATGCCTTAGGGTTTTCTTGATTCATATCCATTCCTTCAATCTTAGCGATCATTCTAGGGAAATTCAACACTTCATGGTCTAGAGCCTTATAGAAAAGACAACTAGGTCTTATTCCAGGGCATTCCTTAGCTATATGTCCCAGTCTTCTGCAACTGTAACAGAGGGTTAATCCTCTCTTTCTTTTAAATGATCCCCAACCTCTTTTTCACTACGCACTAGGATCGTATGAGCTAACCCGCAACAAATTATTTCTAGGATGCTGCATCCATTTGTTAGTCCAAACATCTTTCCTATGCACAGGTATAACATATCTTTCATTATTCTTATCAGATTTGTTCATATCAAACCTTCTTTCATTTATTAGTGCCCTAGTTTTTAAGCTAGGACAGAATCTATCAATCATACCTATATCCATATTCTAGAAACAAAAATTTTCGCTTATCTTACTTTTACAAAGCACAAAGATTTTAGATCTAAAACTTTTTAACTATTCTTACCTTTATCAGAAAAAAAATATTACAGATCTTACCTCTCTTCTTCTCTTGAGATATGACCTTCCTTTCTACATATTGGACTTCTTTTCTTCAGATCTGACCTTCCTCTTAGCACCAAGCTTCACAGGTCAAGTAAAATGTTGCACACTAGGGCAACAGATCTACGCACAGAGCTTTCACACTTTCTGATCGAATATTTGCACAAATTTTCTTCTTCCTTAGTTCCCATCAATCACAGTTTCAGGTCCTAGCAATGGAACCATTTAGTTTCATAGAGGCAGACCCAGGGTTCAATGCTACAACATCACACCAACAAAAACCTAAATACCAACCCTTTCAGCAACACCTGCGAAGCAGATGAAGTCTAACCTGAGGTAGAGGCAGGGGTGGTTGCAGGACTCAAGTGTTTACAACCTTAGTTGGGATAGAATTCTGTGATTATAACACTTTAATAAAGCACTTAGCACCTTTAGTTCCTTAGTATATAATCGTTATCTACTTCATTGATAAATCATAGCCTCACAGTATTCAAATTATCCTACTATCTCCAAGCACTTAGCATAGGTAAGCAGATCAGATTAAGCACTAAGCATAGCCATGTAGATCGGATCTAGCATTCCCACATATAATAAGCACAAAGCAAGTAGATT
The DNA here is from genome assembly GCA_000966675.3 of Picea glauca. Taxonomy (NCBI): domain Eukaryota; kingdom Viridiplantae; phylum Streptophyta; class Pinopsida; order Pinales; family Pinaceae; genus Picea; species Picea glauca. The sequence goes on from JZKD02S1814242.1 coordinate 41,247, forward strand.
TATCCAACTACATCAAAGAACTTAGCAAAAGAATACATAAACTCATTAAGACAATCACAAAGCATCATAACATAGGATTTGTGTGGTTCACCCCTCTCTTGGGGCTAAGTCTACCAAATCTTCTTCTTTATAGTCTTTGGTCAATCGGTTACAAGCATTGAGCCTCAAAACCCTTACTCCACATAGGACAGAATATCTTCGCAGCTTGCTACATCCCTCTTCCTTGCATTACAACACTAAGCTTTCTATCGTATCACACTAGGACTTGCACTTATCTCTACAAGTATTACACAAAATGCACAAAGCCTTGATCACACAGATCCAATTCTTGGTACTTAGCCTACATCACATCGATATATCATCCACTACTTCTCTATATGGCATAGACATCTATATATACATAAAAAATAAGCCTAAACATGGGTAAACCCATGGGCCAACATCCCCTTCCCATTACATATTCCCAAGAACCCAAAAAGGAGGCACAGATCCCATGATCTCCGCTTCATCTTGCGCTCCTCCTTAGACAGGCTGTCAAAGTTCCAAAATAGGTCATCGTGACCAAGAAATTCCCAAAACTTGTTCAAGGGCCAATAGTTTCAGAAATTTGAAATAAATTTTAGAACATTACAAATAAAAAACAAGTGAGATTCAACCCAAAGATGCCAAAGACACAATCTAAGGATCACAGTTAACCCAAGATGGTTATGTCTATTCAAACAAAATCAAAAAGAAAAAGAGACTCAAAGAGGATTAAACCAATTATAACCACTAGATCCTAAGAAATCAAATCCTCATACAAAAATAAGAGATTCTAATAAGGATGCCTAAGACAAAAATATAACAAAATAGAGGCAAAATAAGCTCCAAATTCACTCAAAATAGGGACTATCGCTCCTACAACTACGCAAACAAGGTGATGAAAATGGAACTATCTCTCCCTAGAGCACTGTGGGGGCATGATGATTAGGGTTTCATCTCTTTGTACTTTCTTATATGGGGGAGATGAAGCCTGTAAGGTGGTTAAAAAATTCAAGCTTTACCTAGATCTAAGATAGGGTCAGATATTTGGCTCAGAGAGCTTCCCAATGATGATATGGGAAGGAGAGATATCAAATAAGTGTCAAGAAATGCAAGAAAATTCCACACTAATTCTAGGAGAAGAGAAGAATGATTTAATCAAGAATTAAAATGACACAAGAAATCACACAGTACATCGATATTTTACCCTAGAAACCCTTAACCGAGAAAACCATCATTCCTTTGAGTTTTCTCCTCTCTTGTTGTCTTATTCAATCAGAATAAAAGGTTACATGTCTAACCTTGGTCCAAACCTAAGACAAAATCGACATCATACCTCCTTGCACAGGAAAGAACAACCCTATAGCCAATTCGGCTTATATATGCATGACCAACAACCTACACTTACACATGCATTAACCTGTAAAAGTGCATTCCATGGTTACCTTACAAATGCATCCTTTACGGCCTTACAACATTCCTTTTTATATTCTTTAAAATAGGTAAAACCCTAAATATTAGTGCCCAAAAACAATTATAGATTCATGCATAACATTGGCTACAAATCCCACAAATCTCGGGATTCTGCTATAGTCGAATCCAAGTCGGGTTTACCAGTCGCCCTTCATTCGGTCTCTAGTCAGTCATCTCACGCTCATGCTTCAATCTCTTTTTGGTTGAATTGTTGTCAATATCTTCGACTTACAATTTACTCGGTTGAATCTCTCAACCTTCAACTTGTTGTTGATCTACCTTGACTTCGACCTGTTGTCTATCCACCTTGACTTTGATGTGTTGTCAATTTTTGTCGATGTTGTCGATATACCTTGACTTTGACTGTCACTTAATTCATCTTGACTAGAATCTCACTGTAAATAATATAACAACCCAACATTCTCCCACTTGTTGTCTTCTTTGATGAAACAAGAGATTTATGAACTTTCATTCATAGACCTAGGGCAACAATGCACATTTCCTCTCTACACCAAGAGAACTTCATGACACTCACATACTTGGTCAACGAGTCTTCTATGTTTTCCAATGTGTCTACTTTCTCAAGTAGCTCCTTGTTAATTTCCACCATATCTCTTATGAAATGGTATTGTACATCAATGTGCTTATTCTTTGAATGATAAGAAGGCATCTTTGCCAAAAATATTCAACATTGAATGTCGCAACTTACCTTCATATCTCTCTACTCAAACTTGGTTCATGAACACAAAATTTGAAGCCACGCCTCTTATTTGCTTCCATGAGTATCCACCATTTATTCAACTCCTTTTTTTGACAAGGCTACGACCACCTGTTTCTTACTCATCCAACTTATTTCTCCATTGAACATTTTGAAGACATATTCATTGTTTGACCTTCATCAATCCAGATCTCCATCCCAATTGAAATCGATAAAGCCATGTACTTATAATTCACCATTGTAACCTATGGGTTTTCCTTGGTAGCATATAGCGTATTCTTTTGTGCCACACAAATACCTGAATAATCTCTTGACATATGTCTAGTGCTCCTTTATAGGTGTCTAAATGTACCATCTCAACACTCCCACTGCATGGGAAATGTTTGGTCTAGTGCATACTATCACATACATTATACTACCAACAAAAATTTCATAGAGAAAATGTGCCATGTCCTCTATCTCTTCTTGTATCTTTGGACATTGTTTAGCAGTAAGCCTTACTCCCAATGGAATTGGCACCTTCACTAGTTTGTAATCTTACATGTTGAATCATTTCAGAACTGTTTCAATATACTTCATTTGATTCAACCAAAGCTTCCCAATGGCTCGATCTCTATTAATATCCATTCCCATAATGAATTTAGTTGCACTGAGATCCTTCATGTTGAACTTAGAGGATATCTTCTTTTTCACATCCTTTATTGTGTCCATGTTGTTTCCAATCAACAACATGTCATCGACATACAAAGCTAGATATATGCAGTGATCAAATTTTCTTGTCACAAATCCCCAAATAAGGATTTATGTGTCAAACTTTTGGTACCACATCCTTGGCAATTTATTTATACCATAAAGAGATATTTTGAGTTTGCACACCAACTCTTGCTTGTCCTTTACTATAAATCCTTCATGTTGTTTCATGTATATTTCATCTTCCAAGTCTCCATGTAGGAATGTTGTCTTCACATCCATATGTTCTATCTCCATATTGAATGTTGAATCCAGAGACATTAGTATTCTAATGGAAGTTAGTTTTTCAACAAAAGAAAAAATCTCACTGAAGTCGACTACCTCAACTTGGGAATATCCTTTTTCTACCAGTTGAGATTTAAAATTCTCAACTTGTCCTCCAACATTCATCTTCTTCTTGAACACCCATTTTCTACCAATAAGATTTCTTCCAATAAGTAACTTGACTAAATCCCATGTCTCATTCTTGTACAAGGATTCCATCTCCTTTACGATGGCGACCTTCCAAAGTTTACCCTCTGTCAAGTCGACTGCCTCACCAACCAACTTGGTATCATCGTTGATGGAATTTAACATGAATGTAGAATGGAAGTTAGGAGAACTATAAATTTCGACTAGTTTTATTACTCTTTATGACCTCCTTACCATGAGATTTTGTTGTTCCACCTCTTCCTCAGATTTAGTTGACTCATATGAATCATCTTATTTGTTCCTTGGTTCAAACTGCACCATATTAGGATTATTCTCATTCTGAATAGATTCCTCAGGATTGGATTTACCTCTGAATTCTCTGAAGACCACATCTCAACTGTACACTATTCTCCTTGATGTAGGATCCTAGAGCTTATATTCTTTCATCCTTTCTTTGTATCCGATGAAAATACATTTGACTGCTTTCTTTTTCGGTTTGCTCCTCTTTTCCTTGGGAACATGCACAAATGCATCACAACCAAATACTTCGAGATATGCCACCAGAATATTATTACCATACCATACCTCATTTGGATTCAAGTTGACTATCACCGATGAGGGAGAAATATTTACCATATATATTGTAGTCTCTACTACCTTCACCCATAGTTCTTGTGCAAGCCCAACACCACTAAGGATGCTCCTTGCCTTGTCCATAAATTTTATATTCATTCTCTCAGAAACTCCATTTTTTGTGAGGTAGATGGTGTTGTATTTTGATGTGCTATGCCACACTACTTACAAAATCGATCAAATTCATTTCCACATAATTCACCACCATTGTCAATTATTAACACTTTAATCCTCTTCTCTGTCTAGTTTTCCCCAAGAGATTTAAACTCCTTAAATATATCGAAAACCTATGAATTATTCCTCGGGAAATGTATCCATTTATTCCTGGAAAATAAATATATAAAGGAGACATAATAAAAGGATCCACCATGTGAATGCACTATAACTGGGCCAAGCACATCACTATGCACCAGTTCTAGAATCCCATTTTACCTTGCCACTCTATATGGAAACCTCACCCGAAATTGTTTCCCATATATGAAATTTTCACAAACATTTAATTCTAAACCACATTTAGCAAAACCTTCGACCATACCTTTGATTTTCATATCTCAAAGTCATTTTTCTCCAATGTGTCCCATCCTCTCATGCCATAACCCTGTCAGGTCAATCTCATCATGTCTTATCAAGTCAGTTTGAACCAACTTGCTTGAGTCGAGTCTATTTGTATGGACATTGATTCAAGTCGAGTCATAGTCAAGTTGAATTCAGGAGCAATGATGCTATTGCATCCAGTCAAGTTGACATTCCCTAACATCTTGTACATGGTACCAATCCAAACTCTTATCATGGAGACCATCACACCTCTAACCATCTTACACGAATCCTTCTAAAATAGAGTATGCACACTAACATCACTCATCTTACTGACAGATATCAATTTTCTTTCCAAAACTAGAATGTGTAGCACACCTGGAAGGTTTATTTTTCTCCCATCCTGTAGTGCCGGTTAGACTCTTTCCCATCTGACAATTATGGTTTTTGAGTCATCCCCCAAGAACACATCACCCCCATCATTTTTTTCATATTCAAAGAACCATTCTTTATATGGTGTCATATGATAGGATGCTCTTGAGTCGATCAACCAAACATCTTGATCTGAATGTGTATTTGTCGATGTCAAGTACACATCACCTCCCTTATCTAAGTTCATCTTTCTCTCATTCAATTGCTTCTCATCAGATCCATCACTACCTTATGTTTTCTTCGACTTATAGTCCCTTTTATAGTTCCCATCTTTACCGCATTTCCAACATATTCTCATCAAATGAGTCAGGGATTTAGATCTACCCTTTGACTTGAAATTTCTACCAGAGAATCTTCCTTTATCTCTATCTTCGTATAAACCTCTCAATACCAGAGCATCTTTGGTCAATCCTTCCATTTTATTTCTTCTCATTTCATCCGACAGTAGAGAAGCAAACATGTCCTCTAGCACTAGTGTGGTTTCACTTCTCCCAATATCCATGACTAATCTATCCCAAAAGTATGGAAAAGAACATAATAGGTTGATACACTTCTCCTCATCAGTGATATTTATATCCACATATGATAACTGGCTTAACACAATATTAAACACATTTAAATTCGTATTCAATGAACTTCCATCATTGATCCTCAGAAGATATATTTTCTTTCTGAGAAATAGATTATTTACTAGAGATTTTGGTTGGTATAATCTTCCCATATTGTCCCACATTTTCTTTTCCGAATCTTCACCCGAGACATTCAACAACACTCAATTTGTAAGAAAAAGACGTATCATACTTCTTTCTTTTCTTTCAAGTTTTTCCCATTCTTTCGTTGACATGCCTGTTGGCTAGGTACTTGGACAGACCGCTATCCATTGTTCTCGATCTACAAGAAGATCTTCCATTTTAATTTTTCCAGAGATTAAAATTATAGCCATTGAACCTTTATATCTCTATTATGGAACTGCTTGCCATTCTTAACCACAATATTTAAAACAATTTATGACTTACAACTCTTTGTTATGAGAAAAATCTCTCTATGGAATGGGATAAACCCCAACAGATGGAATGGAACAAAAAAATCAACTATAATCCCAAGTATTATATATAAATGAAATTATAACATGAAAATATCAAGATCCTGTCTCACCTGGGAGTTCGATGAAGACCATCGTTGATCACGCAACTCAAATATATATACCTTCAACTTGTACTCAACAACCAAGATAAACAAGCATATGGTGATAATATATAATGCTAGCATATATATTAGAATAATCCATTAACATGCATTACAAATACTCCCATGGAATAATAATTCAAATATTTACAAGACAATTGGATGAGAAAATAGTATTTCTATTATAATGATCAGCATGAGTATATAGGTGAGAAACTTTTGTAATGGCATTTATCAAAAATGAGAAACTAAGTCCCTCTAGCTAGGCCTCCACCAAATCAATCCTCCACCAAAGGAAATATAATATAAATGATATAATTAGTTTCTCCATCACAAATAAGAAAGAGCTTGGGGGCTAAACAATGAGTTCAAACTATCAAGGATAAAGGGATGTAGACTCAATATGAAGTGAAATTTCTCCATAGTATATTTTCTCTCAAAAGTTGAATTCTATCATTTTCCAAGGCTTGTATATGGTTCAATTTATAGCCTTCAAATGGAATTGAAGGGTCGAGTCAGAGCGTTTCCAGTATATGGAATGTCAAGGATCATGGATCTCATGACATGACATGGAAAACCAAAATCATTTTTAATTTTGAGCACCAAACCCGATGTATGAGGGATGTATTGGAGCAACTTGTGTATACGTTTTTCGTCTAAATGATAGGGAGTGTGTATGTGGAAAAATGTGTTTTTTTTGCTCTGGAAGGTAAAACAGGGGACTTCAAGTCTGAATAGGGAAATGTAAAGGCCATCTAAGAAAGTACCATGGGGTGAGGAAACATTTTATATAACATATACCCCCTAATGTGTGAGGTTAGAGGAGTATATGTGATGGCCAAAATACATTATAATTCACATAAGTGGAGTAATGGAGACTCAGGTGGAAGTGTTAGTTACTCATGATAATATTACCATCCATAATGAATTTGTACACATGGTTTCCAATCTTAATTACACTATAGATCCATGTGGAAATATACCAAATATCTTTTCATGGTCATGAATTAGGAAATACAAAGTAGACACATGACATAGGTTGTCATAGTCACGAACAAGGCCCAGTGGAGTCTAGTCTCAAAATCAATATGAAGATATTTTTATACAATGGAGCACAATTTGATCTCACATGATCACTGAAGTCATATAGGTATTGATCCAATGAAAGACAAAAACATAATATGAATGTTTCCACTGTAAGATGGAGGTCTTATACATTATCCAATGAAGGTACAAGTATACATCATGCAAATAGAGGAGTTGATGTCAAACACAATGATACTTCATTTTATTACCAGTCATTAAGGTATATCATTAAGAAACACGACAAACCCTACCGACAATGAAATTAGGTGTCAAGGCATCAAGTACATTCTTACAAGTGTGAATAAGGGTTTTGAGGTTGTAAAATTGAAGAATCCATCAATAAGGAGACATTGTTATATTACTAATGATCAATGGAGGGAGAACCTACCACTCATGACTGCAAGCCTCTAGGTATCATTTTCATAATAGATGAGTTGAAGTTGATGGAAGGATACCCACTGAAAGGAGATAATTAGGGAATCTCTCATCAATAAGAATGTGATACAAAGCAATAGCTTGATGATTAAGAGTAGTTTGGATGAATAATATGTTCATGAACCAATGAACCTGTGTGTCTTTCACATGCACCAGATGCAATTAATGAATGAAAAAGACCCTATGAATAGCATCCAATAAGGAAGACTGCAAAAAAAGGTGAGGAAACCACCAATAAGGCTAATGGAATCCAAGAAACTGCATGAATCCCAATTTGTGAATATATTTCTTGCCATCGAACACAAGGGAAAGCCCCCATTCAACAACCAATGAGAATATGTCGACTGTTGGGTTCAAGGTTACCTACCCATAATGAAAGTAGGATCATTGGCATAGAATTGATCAAACCAGGGTCCTTATTAGGTTACCAACAAAAGGAACTGAGTAGTCTAGAGCGCTGGCATTTTCATCTCCTCCGAAGAGAAGATGTCCAACCCAAAGAAAAACCAAGACAAGAGAATAGGGAAGGGAAAGGAAAATAGTTAGGTGGGTTTCCAGAATCTTCAAGATTCACCATAATCTTGCACAATATAGACTAACCATAGAACAAATATAAACTTATTCATAATTGGAAATAAATACAATCAAGTTGTGATAGCATTTGTAAACAGAGATAGCACATCTCCCTTATCAAACATAAATAGATATTGTAAGGAGACAATTCGTAACAATACACATAGAATGACACAGTAATTTCAAAATTTTAGGTTCTTCCATATATATTATCAATGGATCTTCTCAGATACAATCTCAGAGATAAAAATCAGTACTTTGTTACAATCTTTTGGCTCCGAACTCATGTCACGGAGCTCTATCTACCCTTTTTCCCCAAAACTGTATACAAATTAAAATCACAAAACCTTTAATCTATCTACACCCTCTATGAGAAAACCCTACAACCAACCAACTACACCGAACCATACCCAACCCTTTTACAATAATATGCATCTCATATATAGGCTGAGTGGGATTTTCTATAGTTAGACTCTACATGCTTTATTTTTCTTGTTCTCTTGTAACTTCCTTTGCATTGTTGGTGTTGCGCTGTCCCTTTTCACAACCGTTTTATGTTTCTTTTCTTTCTCCACTATCCATCTCTTTTGTATCTTGTGCAACTCGTGTTTGAAAAAAAATGGGACTATATTCCTCCTTGCACAACTTCAAACCAAAAACGAAGTGCCCAATAGGCTACGACCATAATCCTTGACTCACCCTCGAGTCATGTCCTTGGCTTGTTCGTGGCTTTTAGGAGTGTCTATTTCTTTCCTTTGTTCTTCATCTCTATTTTTCTTACATCTTCTGCTTTCACTTTTCCTTCTTCTGCCACTTTAAACTAATGGGCTAACTCTGGGACCAACTCTAAGGCCCACTTCCAGACTTCCTGAAAACCCCCAATTTTATCCTGCCACTTCCTGGAAAGGAGTGAGGCTTCAACTACAAACCGTTGAATCACATTTGTGATGCATCCTTTAGGATTGGATGCGACCAGAGAGTTCCATTCAAAATTTGTTGTAGCATATACATGATTCATTTGCATGTACACTGTCTAAATGATGGGTCGAAATTCATGCATCTCTTTCTTGGCTACTGATTGTCCTTCAAACAAACCATTCATCTCATTGTCTTCTTGTTGGATCTGATCAAATTTCTCCTGTTGCTCCAGTGGATCCATGGTGACCACACATTCATCATTGAGAAACTACATTCTTGTTCACACATCCTCCAGATTTTGGTTGTGCCTTGCAATAATTCCCATCCAATCGTTGAATTCATGAAATATCCTTGTGCATTCGGTTGTGCACATGTGTAGTGTTGCTCGAGCATTGTTTCCTTCCAACACTACTTTCTCCATATTCTCTTACAACTTCTGAGGTCATTGTTTTGCTTTGTGCCGACTCTCCTGCAACTGTACTTCCATATTTTCTATGTGAATGACCAAGTGTGACCATTCTCCCTAGAGTAGCTTGATCTGATGCTCAACCTCTCCTGCGACAGTGGATTTTGGAAGTTGTGGTGTTACCTTTCTTATTTCTGGCCAGGATTCAGCAAGATTTTCCTTGACACTTTCTAGTTTATGCTCCACTTAGACCTTAGCATATTCCTCCTGTGTTCTACATGCTTGGGCAAGGATTGCCTCCTCCCTTGCTAACTTTGCATTCCTTTTGGCCTGCTGGAGCCTCTTCTCCAATTAATCAATTGAGGCTCTAATCATCTCGACTATGATATAGATTTTATGAGCAGAATGAAATCACTACAAATTATTAATAGATGCTTAAAATAGAATAACAGAGATACAGTAAAACAATTTTTCTATTCAACAAGGAATTAAGTTGAAACTATAAAATGCAGTGGAAAACAAGCTTGTTGGAATGGTGGTGGATTATCTCTGAGAAGAGATGTGATGGTTGTGCTCATTCACAAGAAGATGATTACAATGAGGCTCTGAAGGCCTTCTTACAATAAACAGTAGTGTCAAAAATGCTAGACATCCAAAAACCTAACCCTAGGAGATGAAGCGCCAAAAGTCATGTGGGCCCCGTTTGGGTAAGTCAGTACATCAACTTCCTGGGGTTGTAAATTTTGCATACAATATTCATTTTAGGTGTACGATATCCCATTGGAAATATCTATTCGAGGAATACAACTATTGAAAAAAAAATTATGATGAAATTCTTTGATCACAATGTTAGCACTTGGTAAATTTCCTAGAGGTTGAAACAGAAGAAATATACAAAGGTAACTTTATCCAACCACTTTTAAAGCTGGGATCTAACCCTTCCATCTTCAGAGAGGGATCTCTCTATATGATTTAGCTATGTTTTCAATTTTAGATATTAGGATAGGTAAAGATATAGGTAGGTTTTGTTGTCAAAGTGTTTTTTGAATTGGTTGAGACAGTCTACACATCCATTGGGCTATGGGGTCTGCGTTATAATAAACATGAGATACAAACCAGAAACGCAAAGGGAGATTTCTACAGGGAGAGATAATATACTCACTATATCTTTAAGTAGCTTAAATGATGGGCAGAAGAAAAGATGAGAAAGATAAATTCAACTAAGAAGCAGTTAAGAATTTCTTAATTGAAAACACCAGAAGATAAACACTAAAATATTTTGAGTCAGAAACAAGGTATCCAAGATAAATCCTGCAACATTCGTTACTCTTAAAGATTAGTTTCAGAAAACAATATGATCACAAAGCAAGAATAACATTCAACTTAGAGAATAACATCACCAATGAATACATGCAAGAATCTTGTAAAGTGCCTCCTTTTTATTAATGGAAGATCTCTTCAAAAATGTTACAGTCTAATAGCGTCAGGGTGTGAAGATCAACAACCCTCAATACTTCAAAAGGTGAAGTATATATAACTCAAATTACAAATGTTCCTGTCATAACTGAATCAGGACGTGCTAATTCTATTTTTAGCCTAACTAATTTAACGAATCTTCTAAACTTCAAAACTTCTTGATGACTTGGTGAAATTGCACGCTAAATTTCTGGGTAGACCGTTGATGAAGCCTTTGCACGACCTCTTCTGATTGGACAGGTGACTGGACCTGGAAAACTCATCTGCTAATCGATCAGATTGAAAAGTTCCTCCCATCGGAGATGACTAGGCACAGTGACTTTGAGCAGTCTTCGATACACTTCTTCCATTTCTATATACTTGGTGAATGTAGGCTTAGTGAGGAATATGTATCGAATCTCGTGTTGGATACTGATGTCCAACTGAAGGGCATCCAGGAATGCTTTGCCAGTGATTCTCCTTTGTATGCCTACAAACTTTGAACTGTCCTTGGACACCTTAGCCAATCTCTTCTTGTAATCTGGAAGTGTAATCAGTTTATCATTAATAACCTTCAGACCAGGTAGACCGTTCTTTTGGAGAGCCTCAATCTTATTGAAGAACCCGTGTACCCCCTGTTCCATGATCTGAACCTTTTCTTCCAGTTGAAGCATTAATCCTCTCTTGGTCAAGACTCTTTTGACCTCATGGATGGTCTCTGTTCTATCTTCGATCTTCATCTCTTCTAGATCTTCTCTGGTCTTAGAATTGAGCAACTTAATGATATCATTCATCTATGTTGGCATCTCCCCCAATTCTACTCTGATCTTTTCGGTAGCCTGTTTGCTCCTCTGGACCAACTCATTATGTTCAAACATAATTTGTATCATGGGCCATATCTCATTTAAGGACTTTTTGATGTCTGTCTAAACATTTTCTTTGACCTCAGCCAAAGTCTTCCCTGCCACTAATTTCTTTTCAAGTTGTTGTAGCTCTATCTTGAGCTGCTCATTTACCTACTTTTCTTTGGAGAGACTGGTCTGGAAAGAATTTTTGAGTTCCTGGAGGTTCTCAACTTCCTTTTTAAGCCTGTTGATCTCTATCTCTTGCAGGTTCATCTTTTCCATGGATTTGGCGAGGTCGGTTGTCCCCTCTTGTGGTGTCACTGGTGTTGCAGATGTGATTGTTGTCACTGCTGTTGTGCTTGCTCCTGAAATCAGAATGGCGCTCAATGGAATGAATTCCATTGGATTCATCTATTCCTTCTCTTTTAATAATCTCTCCATCTCTGCCTCCATTTCTTTGAGCTGTGCATTCTGCTCCATAAGCAGTTTGAGCATTTCGTCCTTCTCGCCTTCTTTCTCTGCTATCTCCTTCACCTGCGACTCTTCTGTAGGCGGGATTTTCAGTTGTTTCCTCAAGGAGGCAATGTCTGCATTCTTCTTCTTTATCATATACTCTACAGATTTGACATTCGAGTGATCATAGCCGATCTTGAGGACCTGCTCCTCCAAAGTCTTGATTCTATTGTCCTTCATGAAGGACGATATCTTCTCTAGCTTGAGCTGTGTCTGAGCATTATTTAGTGATACCTGTAATTTTGCTGCAGAAGTGGAAGCATGTGCCAACGTATGGAACACCATTTCCCCTGTTTGTTTGTGCAGATCCATCTGATCTGTTGGATGGACATCCTTCATCTGGAATTCAAAGGTGGCCCTCTTGTAATTTGTAATCACCTTGGGGTATCGTACCTACGCCTGGAGGAAGGCCATGTGCATCCTGCCCTTTTCTGTGTCAAATGCAGAAAACAGCCTATGTTGTGCAGTCAACATATACTTCTGAAACTGAGCATAGGTACCGTTGGTAAGGGTCTGATTCTTTTTCTTAATCAACTCCTACTTCTTGAAAATGCTCAACTTGGGCCCAGTCTCGCCCGACTGAGTGTCTAGTGGGGAGTCTGAGGATTTCCTTGGCACTGTTGGGGTGATATCCTTATGTAAGCTTGAGCTGAAAGGTGGGATGATAGACTTGACCACTATGGTAGGTGGGGTTACTTTCTCCCCCGTAGGGCCAAGAACTACGGTTGTCTTGGGCCTCTTGGTGTGTAACTGGAATTCTTCAGATGATACCTCCGTGACAGGCGGAGATAACTCTTGTCGAGGCCTTTTTTCCTTAGGGACCTATGGTGTAGTAGTTGGTGGCACAGTGGTCGGGGGAACCTATTGTTCCACTTTGATCAAGGTGTCAGGCACCCACACTGTCTGATTGGCGAGTGTTTGCACCCAATTCGTCACTAAGTGAGCAAATAGAAGGTGCTTACATGCCCAGTTGGGCTCTGCTAGGCATGACAGCTGTAGAGTAAAAGGTTAGAAAGAAAACAACAAAGTTATAAACAAGAATTAAACTAAAACAAAATGAAACTATGAGCATATCACAAAAATGAAAAATAAATACAAATGGACCAATATCACCAATGTATAAGCTGATCTATTGATGAAATCCAAAGACATAATGGAGAAAGGGGACTTGGGTCCCTTCTTCCTCCAATGGAAGGCTCTTGAGGCCCTCACAAGCTTACTCTCCTTACAATGAAAAGATGAAAATGTGGGTGAAAGAACTCCAAGCTTATCCACTCAAGAGAGGGGTGGATAGCTCTTGTGAAATGATGCCTATGTGTTCTTGTCAAAGAATGAGTCCTTAACAATATTGGCAGCATAACAATGCATATAATTCCTTGAGAAAGTGATGGTTATTCATGGCTATTTATAGCCCAGCAATGGGTGATAATGTAACCTCTTTAGAGTGTGAAAAGAGGCTCTTTAGAGCTCAATTAGGTCTTTGACCAGCCCACCATGCAGATTGAGCTCATATTTGGTGTCAAATCGACTTGGGAGTTGATCCATTAGTGGTTGGTAGGCCGACCAATTTCAATAAATGCGTCGTTTAGCAGGTGAGCGGGTTTTTTTTCCCAACAGCTGTGCATTGTGTGCGCATGCGCGCATTGTACATTGTTGTTCCACGCATATGCGCGCGCACCCAGATTCTGTAAAGCGCCCTTCAAATTTTTTTTTGGTCACTTGGTATAGTTTTTTACCCTTTTGCAATGCTGTGGAATTAATCCTGTGCCATGAATGACTTCAGTCCTATTTTGATGATGCGGAGTTCTTGTTGCCATGTGCGGACAAAATTTCAGTGATAACAGATGCCCCCTGATGGATGAGGTTAGGAGCATACGTATAGCCGAAATTCATCAATGTTTCTTTTACTGAGAATGGTGTTGTAAGG
>JZKD02S1814242.1:80428-94903 GCA_000966675.3 Picea glauca
AAGGGGTTGAGATTTTGGGTAGAAGGTTAAAGGTTAAATATGAAGGGTCATGATCTGCATATAGGCTTAGAACCCTAGCTTATTAGTCCGTAGGGTAAAATACCCAACAACAGAACCCCCCCCCTCAGTTAAAAAAAAATCATCCGGGGGGGTCTGAAATCCATTGTGGGCCATTGATCTACCCACCTGTTTCTGAGCCATAGATCCAAGCGCGCTCTTTATCATTCATTTTGGACCCCCCCTCCCTCCATTAAAGGCAGAATGGATGGGGGGTTCCGGAATCCAACCTGGACCATTGATTTAAGCGCTCATCCCTGAGCCATCCATATGCGCGCAAATGTTATCAGCGATTCCTAACCCCCCCGGCTAAAAGTAGATGTGTCGGGGGGGTCCAGAATGCTCTGTGCACCGTAGATCTGGGTGTCGTGATCAGAACCGTCGAAATGTGCGATTAGAACTATAAAAATGTGCAGTAAGCATAAACTGGAGAGCGGAGAAGACATGCGCTTGGAAAACTTAGGATAAAAGCATTTTTATGGGTTTTTTCCCAAACTTTTCAAATAAACACTACCAAGGGACTTCGACAAACTATATTTTAAGCATTTGGAACATGGTGCAATCTTGACATCAAGCTGGTTTTATTGGAATGGAACAATAAAGCAACTAACCTATGTTCTAACCTAGTTTCCTATGAAAATTAACCCAGATTAAACTGTTGGGTTAAGAAATTACTCTACCCTAGGGCTATCTGACCAGGATTAGACAGTCTGGTCAGATTTATTCACTAATCTAACCTAGACACTTTGGCTAAGATTAAACTGTTTAGCCAAATCATTCACTACCCTATCAACATCAAATTTAAAAAGAACTTGGCCATGCTTGAAACGTATGGCCAAGTTACTATTATTGCATGGGGCTTTTATTTCAATTCTTTTATGCCCTCTTTTATTTCAATTCTTTTTTTCTTTTTCTTTTTCTTTTCTTTTTCTTTTTTCTTTTTTCTTTTTCTTTTCTTTCTCTTTCTTTTTTTTTTCTTTTCAAATTATTTCCAAAATGAAAAATCATTTGTCGACAAAAATACTAGAGACAGATAATATCCCAGTCACTAGTTGATTCACATAAATTATGGGGTGATAACACACAAGATACCCAAAAAAACGTTGTTTAGGGCCTCAAAATGGCTCCGGAAGTTCAGGACCCGAAAAACTGCTAAAAATAGTAAATTACCAAAATTGCCAGAATTTTTTTTTGAGCCAGCTTGAAAAGGTCAGTGGCCACCGATATAAATTCAATCAATCCTCCCTACTTAGGAAGAAATGGTTTCCATTGCATGGAGTTCCCCCATCAGATGAGGAATTGTTTGTTGAATTTGGCCCCGAGTGAGCCATTTGCCTTGGTGCAAGAGTTGCCCTACTTTGACACCTCAATAAATATTGATCCTTTACTATTGAGTGCCCTTGATCTATGTGTCCACAATATGATCAATAGAGGCCTTTTGTATGTAGTCGTGGTTGAGCTCTGTTGGTGTTAGTTGTTCTTCTATGTCTGAGGTGTCCAATAATGGTGGGAAATAAGGTCGAAGCAGGTCCACGTTGAGCACTAGGTGTAGGCCAAGGAAAGGAGGAATGTTGAGCTCAAAATAGTTATCCTCCACATCCTTTGTGATTTTGTACGACCCATAACAGAGTGGGAGAATCTTTCAATGGGGTCTTTTAAGGTGTTCTTTCTAAAAGTGAAACCAAACTTTATCGCCCACCTGAAACTTATGTGGCACTCGATGTTGATCATGGCGTTGCTTGTACTTGTCATTGGAATTCTGTAGGATATCCTGAAACTGTTAGGGAATGTTTTGGATCCACTCAATGAACTGGGTGGCTTTGTCAGCTTCATTTGGAGTAGGATATGAGTCGACCGAGGTGACCGCAAGGGGAAGTGAAACATCTATGGGACCTAATGGTTGGAATCCCAACCCCACCTGAAAGGGGTTGTGGTTGGTTGAGCTATGCAGGGCTCGATTGTAGCTATGATGGACATAGGGAAGACTCGCATGCCATGTGAAAGGGTGATTGGAATTATACATGCATAGGATATGCACGATCAATTGATTTATGACCTTGATTTGGCCATCTATCTGGGGGTGGAAAGACTTGGATTTAGTGAACTTGGTGTCCAATAGTAACTAGAGGCTCAACCAGAATGTGCTGTGAAATCGACTGTCTCGATCTAGGACAATGGTTTGTGGGATTCCAAAATTAACCTGACTTGTTCAAAGAAGAGCTTGGTAGTGGATTCTATTGTGATTCTCTTCTTACAGGCAACCAAAATCACCATCTTAGAAAAGTGATCAACAACCACAAAAACACAGTCATTTCCCCGCTTGGTGGGCAAGAGGCCTGACATGTATTCCATTGAGATGTATTCCCATGGCTTGTCAAGAGTAGGAAGAGGGGTGTACATGACATGTTTCTTAGTGGAGGGTTTGGAAATAACACAGGTAGTGCAGGACCTGATATACTTGATGACTTCCTGTCAATGTTTCAACCAGTATAAATGTTTATGTGGCATCGCCACTGTCTTTTTGAAACTGAAGTGTCTTGCCACCCGACTGTAATGGGATTCCTAGATCAGCTTCACTCACTCAATTGATGGAACACATATATGGCCCACACGAAAGAACAACCCATCCTGAAGATGTAAATTATTGACAACTATGTTTTAACCCAACATTTGGTAGGTGGTGGCGAAGTCTTGGTCTATCTCATAGAGTTGGGATGATCTAGAGATCTCGTGGTCACAAGAGTCTAGAACTATGATGAGTGTCATGACTGGTGGTCTACTGAGGAAATCAATGACGTGGTTGGTGCTTCATGTTTTATACTTTATGTTGAGTTGGAATTGTTGTAAGAATGTGGACCACTTTTTATGGTGGTCATTATGTAATTTACCTTGTGTCTGTATGAACTGCATATGATCAGTGTGGATGATTGTCTCCTTCCCAAGAATGTAATGTCTCCACTAGCGGTAGGCTTGCACAATGGAGTACATTTCTTTGTCATAAGTAGGGTACTTACATACAACATCTAATAATGTCTCACTACAATAGGCCATGAGGTGGTCATGATGAGTGAGAATGACACTCATGGAATAGTTTGAAGCATCTGTATAGATCTCAAAAGGTTGTTGCAAGTTTGGTAGTGAAATTATTGGACCTGAGCACAATTGCTTCTTCAAATCATTGAATTTTTTTTTTGGGACCATCCCCACACAATTTTTCCCTTACCACCACCTCTGGTTATTTGGTTGAGGGCCCATGCAATATGGGAGAATCCCAACATGAACCTGTGGTAGAAATTGGCAAGGCCCAAGAAGCTCTGAAGCTCAATAAGTGTGGTTGGGGCTAGCCATTCATTGATGAATTGGACCTTGGATGGATCCACATGTACACCATGTTGATCAATGATGTATCCCAGGTAATGGACCCTGTGCATGACAAAGGATAATTTTTCCAATTGGTGTATAGCTTGTCCTGCCACAGGGTATGCAGAACCTACTGAATATTCTGCAAGTGTTTTGACCAAGACTTGTTGTAAATGAAAATCTCATCCAGATACACCACTACAAAATTATTGGTGAATGGTTGCAGGATATTGTCCATCATCCTCATGAAAGTGGCTGGAGCATTTTTCAAACCAAAGGGCATGACCAATCATTCAAAAAGTTCTTCCTTTGACTTGAAGGTGGTCTTCCATACATATTTATAGTCTATTAGGACCTAGTGGTAGCCCGACTTCATATCAATCTTACTGAAGTATTTGGACCCCATGAGTTGATCAAGAGGTCATTGATTCAGGGAATTGGGTACCAGTTTTTGACTGTGCTTTTATTCAAGGCTCGTTAATCAATGGAGAGTCACCAGATTCCATATTTCTTTTGTACCATCACAATTGGGATCCCGTAAGGTGATGAGCTGGGAAGGATGTGCCCCTTGTGGAGAAGTTCTTATATCTATCGCTTGATCTCCTCATTCTCTAACATAGAGCAATGATAGGCTGGCCCATTGGGAAACAATGTGTCGGGGGTCAAATCGATGGGGTGCTTGACCTGATAGTGCAGAGGTACCTCAGTAGCTGAGGAGAATATATCTGAGTATTCTTCGAAGACCTTGTTGAAGACACCTTCTTCCAAATAAGTGAGATATTATATTTAAGCCCAGAAAGATAGTGTTATCACTAAAATTTGATCCACACATGGTTACAAGAACTCAGCATTGTCAAACAGTAATGAAGTCATTCATGGACCTGAATTAATACCACAGCATTCAAAAAAGGTCAAAAAACTATACAAAGTAGTGAAAAATTGAAGAGCACTATGCAGACATTGGGCATGCGTGCGCATGTGTGGAATAGGAATGTAGAAATCGCGCACAGGCGCACGATGTGCGACTGCTAGCGCAAAAATCCATGCACCTACTAAATGGTGAATTTATGAGAGTGGTCGGCCTCCCACCCACTTATGGTTCAGCTCCCAAGCCGATTTGACCCTCAAATCTGGGCTGGATCCGACTGGTGGGCTGGTCAAAGACCTAGGAATGCCTTAAATGGCCTCTTTTCACACTACAAAGCAGTTAAACAATAACCCAAATGAATGCTATAAAAAGCCATGAATGCACCTCATTTTATCAAGGAATTCAAAGTAATGTTATGTTGCCTCTATTGTTTTGAGGACTCCATCCTTGTCAAGAACATATTGGCACCATTACATTGGACAATCCACCACACCATTGAGTGGATTTGTAAAGAGTTCTTTCATCACCATTTTCCATTTTTCTTTGTTGTAAGAAGAGCTAGCTAGTGAGGGTCCAATATCCTTCCCTTGGAGGAAGAAGGGACTCATAGTCCCCTTTCTTCTTGGTGCCTTGTTTTCACTAATAGATCAGCCTCAAACATTGGTGAAGTGGGTCTTTTGGTTCCTTTTGTTTCTATGTCCCTATGCTCATGAATTTAGTTTTTATTTCATCTCTTAGTTTAATTCTTAATTGTAGTTTTTATTTTCTTTCCCTAACTCTTTTCTCTACAGTTGTCCTGCTCAGCAGACCCAACTAATCTTGCAAGAACCTTTGTTTTTATCACCAAGGTGACGAAAGAGGTGCAACAGATTGGCGACTCCACTGGGGACATGTATCAATTTCCTACCTCATTTGGGTTTTTCTTTCTCTTCTTTTAGTTTTTTTAACTTGCAGGTGCACTAACCGGCCTAAGCCGACCTGGAAACCAGTCAATTCCAAGTTGAATTGAGAGAAATCCATTCGTATTTTTTATTCTCAGTTGTGTGTCATTTATGCACGAGTTTTTAGGCCCACAAATGTGCATCGTGCACCCACGTTCCTGGTTTACAATTNATTGCACCTTGATTGGATTTTATGTGGCTATTGGGAAATATCGCCAGCTCTTTCAGGATATGCCCCCTTTACCCCTCATTATAACCAATTATTTCATCCTTCACTAGTTTCTCTTTCGGTGACTTCAGACCCCATGATTGAGTACTATTGGAAGGTCCAGTGCTATTTTAGAGGAAGGACGTTACATCTTATAGGACAGAAGCATTTGTTTTATTTTGATTCCCTACGCGGAAAAAACCCACTTACCCATATATCTTCTTCTTTGTCAAAAATATTTTATGTATGATGCACATCTGATTACAGTTTGATTTGGATATATATATTGTGTAAACATTCAACGCAAAGGATCTTGTTTCTATATTACTCTCACCACTCTTTGCACACATTCACACAGCTAATCTGACATCATAGGCAAACCACAGAACCCCTGTCATTCACGACACTTGCTAAACCTCCCTCCTATCTTAGGGGGAGTGTCTGGTCATGATCGCTCATCAACACATCCTTCACACACTCCTGTGAGTGCTACTATTTTAGGATCAAATTTTCTTGGTTCTACATTACTTGGGTCCACTTCCCAAGGTCATTCATTCACTCGCCTTCCTTTACACGGAAGCGAGGGATCCAATTCCTCTCAAGGAGGAAGCACCAAACCACCTAGCCCCCCTCAAGGGTCAGTTTCACAACACACTGTGGCTGGAGCTAATCCTCCCCCCCACTGCAGATGCCATATTTGGCCTCTCTCAACATACCATATCTCAACAAACTCACCAGTGATCCTATATTACATGATCCCACATGGCCTGCAATGCCAACCAAACTACCTTCAGACATACCAAAGTTTGAAGGAAAGGCAGGCGATGACCCTACCAACCATGTCATGACCTTTCACCTATGGTGCTCTTCCAATAGCATTATGGATGATTCCATCAGACTGTGATTATTTCAATGCACATTCACTGGCCCATCAGCTAAATGGTATGTCGAAGAAAAATCAGGGTCCCACACAACTTTTGAGTCATTGGCCAAAGCATTATTGACCTTCTTCCAATTACCCATCCACCATGACAATGGTCTAGAAATACTTTCTAATTTCAAGCAAACCTTAGCCACACACATCGCTAACCACATTCACGAGTGGCATAGGCAATGTAGTTTGTGCAAAGTAGAAACCACCAAGCAACAGTGTCTCGACTGGTTTCTTGGATCACTTGTCTCTCTCCTCGGTAAGGATGTAGCTTCCACCTTGTTTTAGGATTAATCTGTAAGTGCGAAAAAGAACCGATCTCCCTAGATCCACCTGGATCTAGAACAAAACAGGACAGAATAATACTCTTTCCCTAGATTTAGACTATTGAATGAACTAGGAGGCAAGAATCATGAACATACCTTATGATCGCTTCCTTAGGTCTCTGTTGTCTAGCTTTGCTCCAATGCTCTTATGCCGTCAAGACCACAACAGTACAAACCAATCGAAGTGAAGACAACTTAATATATTCAATAGCTAATCTATACATATGATCAAGGAGTTATGTAATAAAGTGACATTAGCTTTATGGGAAAGGGACATATTACTATATTAAATTGATAGAAAGTGAGACTTACAACCTGAGCCTTGATGTTGCAAACCTCCTTTCGATGTCTCCTAGCTCTGACACACACACTTGCTCATGCATGAAGAAGTTCAACTACTTCCATGAGAAACCCATCAATTTATAAGAGAGAATGGATTAGTTACTAGGATAGGAATGATCCCAAGATATCAGGAAAGTCAGTACTTAGATAACCATTCAAATACCAACTCATCCTTCTAGAAGATTCCCTTCTAGATGATTCGAGAATCTATCTTTTTCCTTTCTTTATAATATGTTCACACCCTAACAGTTAGGCACAGTGCAAACCTCTCGCACCCTGGCTTAAGCTAGCCTGCGAGAATCATGCATTCTCGCAGGCAAATGTATTGACAGCCTGTGAACCTTCCTTAAAACTGTGATTTCTGGAAAGAGACAAAGGTAACTTTTCTCAGGATAAAGTCTTAATGAAGAGCCTGAGTTCACCATAATCATTACATCATCATGACGACCAAATTTATGGATAATAGAATGCCCCCCAAAGTATGAGATTGGAACCAGTGACAGTCGATAGACTTTGTAAGCTACATGTGCATGTCAAGAACCAAGAGCACATCTAATCGGAAACCTGCAAAAATCCAAGCATCTGCAGAATATGATATATACCAATTCTGAGGTGGGCATTCCCATACTCAGATCATAGACTGATGACATCATAAACAAAGGTCATGGCCACCAATCATACACCGTGGATCCATGCTATCAAAAATATAGCATAGCCACCTGAATACACTGTGGATCTATGCGAGAGATTTCAAATCAAGACGACATAGCCATGAAACATACACAGTGGATCTATGTGTCGCCAATTATACATACTCCATCACAACATAGATTACAAAGATAATATCCAGGGTCTTCAATCGCGTCCACCAAAGTACGAATCTACCCATGCGATTACATGTGTTGAATTCGAACATGGTAGAAACCACTTGATTACCGGTCATTGATGTAATCGTTAACAAGTGTGAGGGAAATCATCATTGATGTCAATGAATCCCAAGGTACCATAGTACAATCCATCGAGTGTGAATAAATGAGTTGATGTTGAACATCCGACGGAATCTTTCGATCAGGGGTCAATAAAGTAAACCGACTGTAAAAAGCAAGGAAACTTGCCTTTGAGGCATGCAATCTCCAAGGTACTAAATAATTTCTAAGTCTTGATTCTGAATAATGAGCTGAAGTCGATGGAACAAAACTCGTAACAGGAGGGCCTTGATGTATCCCCCATCAATGACACGAAATGAGTAACAGAGTTTGAAAGTGAAACAGAGCATTTTGCAAATTGGACTGGACACAGAGAAGGCCTACATGGAGAGAATGGATAACTGCAGATGGCCGACTCAATATAGGTTTCAAATGGACTTCTCTTGAACATATGAACAACACGACCAATGATTTGGCAGCATTGACTCAAATACGACACATGGAATGACCTTATAATCAAACGGAAGAGAGACGAATGGATTTTCCAAACCGGCTTCAAATGATGAATAGGGGGTGTCATGTTCAAGAGTGACACTTACTACCAATCAATACAAAGATGAAACATATCCCTTTCCCAAATTTTCCCCCACCATTTCTGGCAAGTACCTCTTTATTTTTACGCAAGCTTGAAGAGGATCACATATGCTTGTTAATATAAGCTCATCCTTCGGACGAGTCCCTCGGAGTATGTTTAACGAACCCTAAGAAGGAGTGGTTCGATCCCATCACGGGTCTGTTAATATTTGTTTAACGAGTCCAGAGATAGTAAACTCGAAGGTTTTTCAAGATTATAGAGTTAGGAAAAACAATTAAAAGAGAACTCTCTTAATTCCTTTTTCATACAATAGTCCAACGAGACCGAAAAAGGGTTAAACTATCGCTCGAAAGATGCGTACTTCAAATACTTTATCGAGCGTGAAAATAACAAGGTTGCTCAACGATCTTTTCATGTTTAGAGAGTCTGAAAAGAGATTAAAGAGGACTCCAGGGGGGTTCCTTTTTCGTATAACCTCATTGAGCCTGAAAAAGTGATAAAACTATGCTCGATCACATTCTCTTGTATTCACGAGCATAAGAATGGACAAAAACAGTGCTCGAGGTTTTATGTAAAAACCATAAAAACAATCAAAATCACATCATAACGGAGAAAAATATGTCCATATCCTTTTCGTAATCATCAATGTTTCATACCTGCAAGTCATTACACTCATTTTCATATTAGTGATTAGGGTTAACTAATAAATAAACATTAAAAACCCAAATTGACATAGTAAAAAGTAATTTAAATGAGTAAATAACCAATTTTACCATATAATTTCACATTTTCACCATTAAGTTCCAAAAACCCTCATTTTACCCTCTGAATTCGACGTTGATTTCCGGGAGCTACAAGTGATCGTTTGACGAGCCGTCAACAACATTTTGGTAAGTTCTTCATTCTTGATCTTTCCATGGTTTAAATTTTTTATTCCATTGATTAAAATTGTTGTTTTAAGTGATTTTTTTAACTATATATGTGTGGAGGAATTCTCGCAGGTGGCCCATACGGGACCTGCGAGAATGAATCGTTCTCGCAGGTGGGATATGAGCCACCTACGAGGTGTTCGCACAGTGCATAATAAGGCACCTGCGAGCAGCACAGAACTCAATTTTTTTTTAAAGTTTATCCAATGAAAAAGATTTATTTCATGAATAAGATCATTAATCTTCTTTGTATGTTTCTTATGTAGGTAAATAGCCACAAACATGGTGCTTGAGTGGCGAGAACGAGAACGTGAGGAAGATAATACAAATGCTGAGAATCATCCTCCCACCATAGCTGCATTAAGAGATTGCGGTCTCTTAAAATACTTCCGTATCCCGGGCATGAGAGCCCAAGTCCGATTACTGGAGCATCTAGTCTGTATGTGGGATCCAGACTAGCAAGTTTTCAATGTAGGAGCCCACACATTAGCCATTGACATCGAGGACATATACTTCTTGACCGGATTATCCAGGCGCGGGTCTTATGTCAGTTTGACCGACAGCAGAGGTGGCGGGTTAAAAATGAGTGAATATTGCAATCAATACTGCGTGCCTGAGGCCGAAAGAAAGAAAGGGAAAGTGGCAATATGGGGAGTAACAGACTTGACTCTCTGCACTATTCTCTTCACGATTTCTCGGATGGCTAGGAGCACTGCTCCCCATATGGCATTACAGAGCTATTTCCAGTACGCCATCGAGTGTACTGAGCCCCTGAGTATTTAACTAGGCTGATGCAGTATTGCGCAGTATCAAAAGACAACTAACCAAGTGCAGGTAGGGTGAACTGAAACAATTTGGATATGGATCTTTACTAGTGTATTTCTTCCTCAAGAGAGTCCCCGTATTCATAATACAGGTTGAGTGGGACTTTCTGGGTCCTAGAGATCCGAGGATGTTGCGATGGTGTCGACTTAGGGTCTGACACGTGGCAGGACCAATCGTCAAATATGACGATATTTTCTTTGACTGGTTGCAAAACTAGATGCTGATGGTCGATGACTACTCCTATGCCGGGTTGTATTTCCGAGGAGATCCGGATCTAGCACTACCTGAGGACGCTCAGTGGGGAGACCTCGGTAAGAAGTACACAAATTTTCTCTTTTAAACTGTTTTTCAATTTTAATCATATTTGAATGTTTTTGTTTTATGTATTTATTCGAAGACTAACACCAAATGTTTGTTGATAACATAGATGTTGGACCATATATACCTCCTGGAATCTCTCCTATCTAGCGACGAGGAGAGGTAGCAGAAGTAGTACCACAATATGCCAAATATTATCAGGTTGTGGAGCAGAATTTAGAGGTTCTAACAGCAGACATTCCAGATATGACTCTGGAAGAGATTCCACGACATGATCAACATCACACTGTAGGAGTTTCAGCAGCTATGGGTCGACTGCTCCATAGGGTTGCTAGGGCAGTTGTGTGTTACCGTGAACATCATCCATGACGTGACATTGTAGAAGCTATAAGCTTCCATTTTTGATATTTTGGTCTTCGAACAAACTTTTTGTAAAAAACAAACTCTTTTTATCGTTATATATACATATGGCGTCTATCGGTTTACTTTATATTGTGTAAATTTAAATGTGTTTGATTTATAAATGGTTCAAATGTTTGTCCAATACATAATTAGCCAATGCATCTGTTAATGTATTAAGACATCTAGGAATATGCTTATATTCAATGTGATCAAAATATCGTTCCAAGAGGCGAATTCGCACATACACTCGTAATAAAGTAGGACTTCGAATAGAGTATACATTACTTAGTTGTAGTACCATGAGCTATGAGTCGAGTCGCACAACCAAATGACAGATTCCAAGCGAGATAGCATCAACCAATAATTCAATAACGACGCTATGCTCAGCAATGTTGTTGGTTGCACAGCCAAGACATACACCTCGTAAAGATATAAGTTCATTGGTTGGGGTATAGATTGCCCAAGCAGCGAAAGCTAGGTTTCAAGTACTACGGCTAGCACCATCAGCGAAGCCAATATAGGGTAGCGAAATTCCCGACATCTGGCAATCAAACACAATATCACGTAAGGGAATAGACCAGATAACGTCAAAAGCAAACTAAAGTAACGCACACAAAGTATGATACATAAAATACAAGTACTTGTGCACAAATAAATTATGCATAGTACTTCTTCAAGTACAACCCATTTCTGGGTTCACTCAAAGGTATATCGTCATAATCAACCAGCTCATACGCTCCTTTTTCCAAAACTTTGCAAAC
This sequence comes from Picea glauca, assembly GCA_000966675.3. NCBI lineage: Eukaryota > Viridiplantae > Streptophyta > Pinopsida > Pinales > Pinaceae > Picea > Picea glauca. The sequence goes on from JZKD02S1814242.1 coordinate 92,218, forward strand.
AATGTAAGGACCATGCCACATTGGTTCGAATTTCCCAGCTCCTAAGACATCTTTATCCTGTTCATACAGAAGAAAAAGATCACCTTAAGAGAAAACATGAGGCTTGACATGCTTTTCATACTGTGCCTTGACTCATTTCTTCTGGGCTTCTATTACTAGACTAGTGTCACGTCAAGTTTCATCCAATCGCATCAAATACAATAGACACTCTTCTTCAGCATAAGTATTGGGTAAGAGTTCGACAGCTAGCTTCAGAGAAGGTATCTCACATTCTATCAGAAGAATGGATTCCACACCATAGACTAATCGAAAGGGCGTAAACCCCGTAGCAGATTTAACAGATGTCTGATATGCCCACAATACTGAAAACAACATCGTGTGCCAACTGGTTTTATGAATTCCTATAATTCATCGAAGAATAGTTATAAGAACTTTGTTTATTGCTTCAACCTGGCCATTAGCTTGCGGATAATAGGGGGTTGATTTATCATGACGAAGACCCAACTTTTCCGTAAGTTCAGACATCATAAAATTCCTAAAATGACTACCGTGATCGGTAATGATAGCTTGAGGAACACCAAAATGAGCTATGACATGGTTAAAAAGAAACAACGCTGCAGTCTTTCCAGTATTATCGAATGTTGGCATCACCTTGGCCCATTTTATAAAGTAATCAACAGCTACAATGATGTAACCATGCCCCCCAACCGAGTGAGGGTGACATGTCATGAAATCAGTGCCCCATTTTTCAAAAGGACCAACTGAGACTACAGGATGAAGGGGAGCAGGATGCGATCGAATTTTTTGATTGTAGGTCTGACAGGCATGGCACTTCTAAACAGCAGTAATGCAATCATTGAACAAGGAAGGCAAAAAATATCTTGCACGTAAGATCTTCTGGGTAGTAGCATACCCAGACATATGACCACCACATGCTCCGGAATGGCAGTCATTCAAAGCTTTCTCGGCTTCGTCAAAACTCAGGCAACGTCAAAAAACATAATCAATTCCCCGACGGTAAAGAGTATCCCCGAGGATAATATATTGATGCGCTTGATAGTGGGTACGACGTCGTTCAGTGCTAGACAAGGCAGGCCGAAAAGTTTGGGTTTGGAGATATATAATGATATCTCTATACCAAAGATCGTTAGTGATTATAAGGAAAAGAGACTCATCAGGTAATGAATCTACTGCTACATTTTCCGTGGCTAAGTGAGGAAAATCACATATCAATTCAGCAAAATCTAAGGATTTCTTAGACGTGGCTCGATTGAACTCCAAGTCAAACTCCTGGAGTATGAAAATCCATTTGGAGTACTTTCCCCCTAGCAATTGACGAGTTAAAATGTGTTGCATAGGGTTGCAATGCGAAATCACTGTAGTTTTCCTTGAAAGGATATAATGCCAAAAACTTTGAACAACTTGAACGGCAGCCAAAGCCAGTTTTTCAACATGTTGATACTTGATTTCAGTTGATGTGAGACTTCGACTCAAGTAATAAAAAACATGTTCATCGTGCACATCATCCTCTTGAATGAGAACCATGCCGATGGTATACTCCGAGGCATCCAAATAAATAAAGTAATCATGACTATAATCAGGAGGAAAGAGAAGTGGATCTTTCGTGCGGGACAACTTCAAAGCCTCAAAAGCATTGTTGGCAACAGTATCCCAGACAAGCTCTGAACCTTTCTTTAGTAGATGTGTAAAACGACGAGTAATCTTGGCGTAATTAGGGATGAAATGACGATGAAACTTTGCTTTCCCCTACAAACTTTGTAATTGATGCAATGAAGAAGGAGGAGCGAGCTTAAGAATCACCTCAACCTTAAGAGGATCTACCCGGATCCCTTGACATGAAACAATGAAACCTAGAAGACGGTCGGATTCTATGCAAAATACACATTTATGAGGATTTAAATGAATGCAATAGAACCAACAATGAATGAAAATTTCTTGGAGATGATTGGGGTGATCGACTCGGCGTAAAGAATGAGCTGGTAAATCGTCCAAATAAGGTTGGACGATATGCTTTATATCGTGAAACGCATAAGACATAGCACGTTGAAACGTTGCGCTCATGTTCTTAAGACCAAAGGGAATTTTCCTATAGGCAAAAGTATCCCAAGGACAAATAAAAGAAGTTTTATGTTGGTCCTCAGGAGCGATGTTAATTTGATTATAGCCGGAGAAACCATCCATAAGAGAAAATATTTCACTTCTGGCACAATCATCGACGATCTGGTCGACGAAAGGGGTTGGAAAGTTGTCCTTTGGATAGGCTTTTTTAATATCCTGATAATCAACACAAAAACGTATACTACCACCTTTCTTATCAATCGGTACAGGGTTGGAAACCCATTCTGTCAGATCCATAGGATAAATAAAATCGGCTTTGAGAATTTTTTCAACTTTGAGTTTGATAGCTGCCACTTTACATGGATGGACCAGATGAAGGCATTGCCGGACCGATTTATCTCCAGGGTATGTCTTTATCTCATGTACAACAATAGCAGGGTCAATACCTAGCATCTCTTCGTAGCTCCAGGCAAAGATGTCACGAAATTCTTTGAACAGAGATGTATAAGTGATGATTTCATCTGGAGAACACGAAGCTCCAATGTGAACATTTTCAACTATCCCAGGTTTAACTGATATATCAATGGGAATCATGGGAGAAATATTA
>JZKD02S1814253.1:11492-22246 GCA_000966675.3 Picea glauca
AGATGAGGCCGATAAAGATGAAGCAACATTGACAACTCCAAAGAAAACAAGTTCTCTAGATCAGGAAAATATGGGGAAAATTGATTCAACAACAACTTCACCATCTGTCAAAGAAGTTTGGACAACAATTGGGAAGAATAAAAAGACATCACCAGTTACACAACCGATGGTCACTCGAAGCCAGGCTCCCAAGTCAATTAAAATGACGAGCACTTCCCCAAAAGATAATTTAAGAAGACAATATTAGATCTCGCCAGTAGAATCAATGGGAAAATGCTGCTCCCTTGAGCTATGCTCCCCTTGTGCTGTCTCCTTGTAGCTGTTCCCATGGGTTGTTCCCTTGTAGATTAAGCGAGATGTTGTACCTATGTGATGTTGTACCTATGTTCTGTTGTACGGTTGTTTTTGCCTTGGCCCAACCGGCTTGAATTCTCTAATAAAATTACTCGTTTCAGTTAAAAAAAATATTAAATTAAAATGTGTATGTTAAAGATGATTTGAATTCAACAATAAAATTCAGTAAGTTTTAGGAAAATGATAGTTTAGTTTGTTGGGTATCATAAAGTATGCCCTTTATCATACATTGAATTGGTTTACAAGGAGGCCTAATCTAAGAGGAAGTACAAACTCTTCTTTTATTACCTTAATCTCAAAAGAGAGCCACCTCACCTCGTTTGCAAGATTTTGGCCAATTTCTCTTTGCAACATTGCTTACAAGATTTTGAAAAAAACCTCGGTAAATCAAATGAAAAAGATTCTTTGAAATCTCATCTCAGAAAATTAGGGAGGTTTTAGCTAGAAGAGGCAAATTATTGACAATATTCTACTCATGCAAGAGGCAATCTATTCCAATAGAAGGAATAAATAGAGAGGAATGATCATCAAAATGGACATGGCAAATGCTTTGGATAGGGTATTCTGTTCCTTTTAGTTGGAAGTCTTACAAATGTTTGGTTTTGTAGATTCCTTTATTCATTGGGTGAAAGCCTACATTGGATGCCCATGGATAGCCCCATTAGTGGATGGTAGACCTGCCTCTTTCTTCTAGAGAAAAATAGGACTACGCCAAGGTTGTTCGTTATCACCTCTTCTTTTTATAAATTATGGTATAATCTTTAAGAAATAGATTAGACCAAAAGAGGATAGATGGAAACCTTCAAGGAATACTTATAATTAGAGCAACCAAATAAATAAATCACTCATAGTTTGTGGATGATACTCTTCTCATGGGGGGGCTTCAACCATAATTCTTGAGAGATTTAAGAATGTGCTAGATTAGTTTGTGATCTCATCAGGTGGAAGGATAAACAAAGGAAAAAGTCATATTTATGGGTGGAACATGCCCCCTCATTAATTGCAATCATTATCCAAAGTTTTAGAGTTTCTATGTGTTTTAAACTAGGAAACGTTCAAATACATGGGAATGTCTATAACTCTAAGCAATCTAATAACATCAAATTGGAAACATATATCATAAAAAAATAAAAACCCAAATGAGCAATGGGGCTCCCAATTGCTAAATATGGCTTGTAGAGTGGTCTTGATTAATTCAGTCTTATCAACCATGTTGATGTGTCAATGCTTAGCCACTCTAGCTCTAGTTGGGATAATTGATGACAACCAACCATCAACAAATACATGTACACATATACAAAGAAAGGGACACCGAAAGTATATGCTCCAGAAACCTCTGAAGGGGAAAATTATATAATTAATCGTTCTTGCGTATATTTCTATTGTACAAATGGTCCCTTTATATAATAATAGGTGACCATAAAAACTATGTTAAAATTATATATTTAGTTCAAACCATATCCATAACTATCTCCACAATATCTCCATGAATCTCTCAATATATATCCATCCCGAACTTTTCTCATTTCTCCTCATCTCTCATTCTTACATAGACTTCTAGACTAAGTCTACATCATTACAATTCCATCATATTATTTAGACATTATTCATGATTACAAGTAGGAGTTATTCCATCATACTCCCCCTTAACATATACTTGTTATCCATTTATTTATCTATTTCATTTGGCCCATCGAACTGATCTCATCTTCATCTTCAATCTTCTTGCGATCTTTGGTATTTTGGTCTTTTGTCTTCATCCTCATTCATCTTCTTGTACATGCAAAACATAAACATTGTTGAAGTCTATATAAAAAAGTTACCATCCACCATAATACATGAGTCACCAACCGTTGTATTTGTTGGTTCTCTAGGAAACCTTTTCTTGTACATGGTTCATCAACCATTCATTCACAAACATTTTCACTCCCCCTCAATGCCCCTGCATCAGACTACCAAGGAACATAATAATTCTTCATGGGTTCCTATTCATGAGTGTAGACACTCCAAGCAAAAGGTTTGGCTGTCAAACAAGAGAATGAAGTCTATGCCCTTGTAATCCTCACTACTTCCTTCGAATGAAACCTCAAGCTTTAATTTCCTATCAGTCAAGTCCATTTCCTCGACACAAAGTGGACACATATTTTCCCCGTCATCATTCACAAAGTCCATGCTATGAGTTGAAAAAATATTGCACCGCTTTACCACAATTTCTGAAAACAACAAAAGGTGCCGAGATCATCCCCTGGGGTGTAAAATTTGGTGGATTTCGTGTGTTTAGAACTCTAGGATAGCAAAATGAAAATTTAATGAAACCAACGATTATATCCCTATACCATGTTGGCTCATGTTCTACTCATCACATGTTTGATGGAACACATTTATCTTGTGTTATAGGTCTGTGTAGCGTGAAATTTCAGCTCGATTCGTCTTCTAAACCCTCTGATTAGAATTCACATGTGTTAGCACAAGAATTTGCAACCAGAAGAGGCTTATCTCTCCATAAGCAACTAAATAACCTCTACATGCATATATAGGATTATAACCTATCAAATCAAGGTTCTTGATTAGTCTCATCATACAAAAGAGCACAAACATTTCATAGCACCATGGCGTTGCGGAATTGTCTATATAGCATGGTCTGCCATTTTACCACCTAAAATGCTACCAAATCTATTAAGCAGTGTAATGATGGCACTATGAATTCCATAGGTTGTTACCAAATCCGTTTTCATGTCGGATGCTACCAAATCTGTCAACGTTGAAGTGATGTAGCTTCAAATTATGATGGCGTTACCAAATTGCACACAGACACACAGGTGGGTGCTACCGAAATTTTGGCAGAGACCAAATTGTGCAGAGTTATTTTTGGATGCTTCTGCCAGTTTTGAGTGACTAACTTAAAACTTATATTATGAACAATTGAGAAGGAATTTTTGAAAACTGGAGGAGGTTTTTGTTCATCACATACCGAATAACAAAAACCTCTCTCATTTTTTCAAAATGTTTTATGGTTTGAGATATATTAGACATATAAGTGGATCTACCAAATTTGCATAACTGTTTTACAGCGACGCTATCGAATTTCCTGTAGCGGTCACGGTTTTGATATTTTCCTTGTTGGGAGGTTGCCACCTGTCAAGGAGGATTCAAATGGCTTCTCAAGGATCAGTTAGATGTCAAGGGACACCTACACCTAATTTTTAGCTCCATCAAAGGCCTCATGCAATGAGGTGGAAACAATTTATTAATGGCTTCCAACAAATCCCTGAAAATTAGCAGTTTGTTGGATTTTTGTCTCTTTGATTGTTGCCACCTATCTTCAAGGCTTAGAATCCAATGGAGGATATGGGATTCGACCTCCTAAGGTTATTTAGATTCTATTTTCTATTTAAGGAAGGAGAGATCTCTTGAAGAGGGGATTCATGAGCCAAGAGAGGCTAGAGAGAGTAGGAGCAGGCATTTTTCCTGTGTGTGTTCATTTGTAAGCCTGTGGGCATTTTATGATTATAAGCATTACTGCTATTGGATACTCATGAGAGTTGTGATTTCAGATTGTTATTCTTTTGTTTATATATCTTCTTATTTGAATATATTGCAGATTTGAGGATCAAAGGCTGCCAATGATTTATGGATCCCTAAGCATCAAAGGATCTGTTGTATTTTTCCCATCAGTCATTGTTTATATTCAAGTATTTGTTGATTCATTAAATTGAGAGGATATCTTTTTAGTGAACATTCTATCTTATGTTTTACTTCTTCATTCTTCCTCCTATCAACATATAATCTTGTTTTCTGTTGAGCAGCTTTAGTGCCTTCGATGAGTAGAATGTTTGTGACTCCATTGCCCATTGGTGTAGCCTACTGATCTACAGTTTGCTGCCCTCTCCCTTTCTTTCTCCATCTTGCCGATCCACCTATTCAAAACCAAAATTATCTTTTACATTATGATGGGTGTTGAGCTTACACTTTAGCAGTCAAAGTGTGACTTTTAGTGCTAACAACATGCATCGGGAGAAATAGGACACATGATCTATCAATTTGAGCTCTCTCGGTTAACCAAAAACCAGTCTAAGATGAGGAACGAAAGATTTGAACCGTCAAAAGGCTCTTCTCTTGAGGGAAGACATATTTTCTCAAAAAATGAACCAGATACACAACTTTGTGGCTTTGTTCGAGCACATGAAAATGCTAGCAGTGTTATTTACTAGACATGAGAAAAATGTATCAACAATTTACCAAACACAAGCAAATGAACCATGCTCTGATACCAAAATGATGACAACCAACCATCAACAAATACATATACACATATACAAAGCAAGGGACACCGAGAGTATATGCTCTAGAAATCCACAAAGGGGAAAATTATATTAATTAATCATTCCCCTGTAACTTTCTATTGTACAAATGGTCCCTTTATATAATAATAAGTGACCATAATAGCTATGTCAAAATTATATATTTAGTTCAAACCATCTCCATAACTATCTCCATGAATCTCTCAATAGATTTCCATCCCTAACTTCTCTCATTTCTCCTCATTTCTCATTCTTACGTAGACTTCTAGATTTAGTTTACATCATTACAATTCCATCATATTATTTAGACATTATTCATGGTCACAAGTAAGAGTTATTCCATCATACTCCCCATTAACGAATGCTTGTGATCCATTTATTTCTCTATTTCATTTGGTCCTTCGAACTGATCTCATCTTCATCTTCAATCTTCTTGTGATCTTTGGTCTTTTGGTCTTATGTCATCATTCTCATTCATCTTCTTGTACCTACAAAACATAAACATTGTTGAAGTCCATATAAAATTTTTACCATCCACCGGAATACATGGGTCACTGACCATTGTATCCGTTGGTTCTCTAGGAAACCTTTTTTTGTACATGGTTCATAAATCATTCATTCACAAACATTTTCACTCCCTCTTAATGCACCTGCATCCATAATGCAGTGAATCGAAAGAGAAATTAGAAATTTTCCACGACGAGGAGGGAATACAAATATTAAGAAGTATCATATAATCAACTTGAACACAGTGAGGGATCCAAATGAGAATGGAGGGATAGATATTGAAGATCCCCTACTTATAAAGCTAGTGTTGGGAGAAAAAGTATTATGGAGATCGGTGCAGGTAAAAAGGAATGGTGGAAGATTGTATTAAATAAAAATATCTTCTTGAGTTAGTAGGAAGAGAAGTTTAGACCAACCAATATTGGAGAAGAGGGATCACCCATTTGGAAACTATGCAATGTAGCATCTCCCATAATCTAAGATCATTTAACTTGGATTCCAAGAAACAAAAAGCAAATCCTGATCTGGGAGGACAGAGTCATGGGGAAGCCTCCATTAATAACTCATTAGGAATTATATGAAATATGAGAATGGTTGAAGGAACATAGAATCCCCTCACTCTATATGAGTTATTGAGGTGGGATAACTGGACTTAGACCATAGGAAAGGATGGAAAGTCTTATCACCATTGGATATGATAAAGGCTCAAGCACATTCTCTCCTTTCCTATTTGCATGGGGTGACCCCTCTAAATATTCATATTCAGTATAGTCGGGGTTGGGGCTCTCAAGAAAACGTGTATTCAGTCAGGAAATGATACTCTTTAAAACTAAGCAATATTCCTCATCCTACAAGTTTAACATTGTGTAAATAAATCTAGGGAAAAAATATTACCAACTTAACGATAACTTTGTTGAGTTCTCATATTTTCAAGGGTCCCATTTTTTACCACATTTTGAAAAATGGTGCTATCGGTAGCACCCCTTTTCATTTTGAGGTAGTTTTTTGATATTTTAAATCTTCTTATCTATAACGGATCCTCATTTTGTTTCTAAAATGCTTGTTTTTTGAACTATTTTCAAATTTCCCTAAATCATTTTTTGTTTTGTTTTTTAAATGATTGTTTTCCAACTAATTTCAATTTTTTCTAAATCTTTTTTTTTTTCTACCAATGTTCTTTTTTATGATTTTTAATGATACTAAAAATGTTATATATGATTTACGTTTTTGAAATTAAGATTTTTCATACAATTATGTCTCATTATTTAATTCATGGTACCATAGTTTTTAAATATAGTGTAAAATTGTATTTTTAACACACTTTTTTTAAAATTTTTTTCTTCAATACATAACAAATAATTGTAGCTAAATAACACTATTTTTAGATATTTAGCAAAAAAATATACATTTCAAAGCAATTTATAGCAAAACACCTATACATTTTGGAAGCTTTCCACTGTAAATAACGTGTGAAATAAAGTGTTTTTATGGACAAAATTGAACAAAAAAATGAAAATAATTAATAAAAATTAAGATTTTTTATGATATTTTTATAGATTTATAGTAAAAACTTGACAATATTTAATGGCATTTTCTCTAGCATATTAAATCACATAAAACAAAAGTAAAAGGAAAATAATAAAGCATATTCATCATAAAGCAACAATAGATGCATATTTATTCTTATTTTAAAATATGAAAGTCAAAACATTACAATTATAACTCATCAAAAATTTGCAAAATTCAGCATTGTCTTCAAGGACATCCTAAAACTAATTGACAATGTCATATATCCCAAATTCATCATTCTCAACAGACACATCAACATTTTCTTGGACATCATTATGTGCTTCCATTGGCTCATTTGGCTCATTTGGCTCATGTTGCTCTTCCATTGAGTTATTGATATCCATAAGTTCTCCAAGGTGATTTTTTCCAAGCAAACCTCTTAATGGTACTCGAGGTTCCTATGATATTTTTTCCACCTCTGAGTCATTAAAATATCCTTTCCTCAAGCCAATTTCTTGCATTTCATTTGGAAGAGCTCGAATAGCATTAATTCTTTGTTGAATAAAACCGCATTGCACTGTGTCACTTTCAATGGCTATGCAATTCCTTCCTTTTGTAAGTAACATGCTAATGTTGTACCCAATCACCAAATAAAAAATAAATAATTAAAGTAAATAATGTAAAACAACATAAATTAAAAATAATAAAGAGTGAAGTATGATTTCATAAATGTTATATCATAAATCTTACCCGAACCAAAGAACAAATCCAAAACCTAATCTTCTTCATTTGAAAATGTATCTATAAGATAATTAATTAGTGCTTGTGGCTTTTGATAAATGTTAACGATCTCTCCTTTGAAATCATTTTCCTCATATTCTAGTTTTCTAGCCACAACATTGTAAACCAATAAACTACTAGGCTTCTTTCCATCCTTTACATTGTAAAGAATATAATCATAAGTATCATCTTTTGTCCAGCTTGCAAGATGTATACTTTCAATATCACATGTAAATGGTTCACTATTGGAGCTATGAATATTAGGTTTTTTCCTGTAACATAAATAAGTACAAATTCAATTAACTTGTGAATTAATAAAATAGATTTCTAATCTTAATTGCTAAACATACAATTTCAATATCTTACCAATAAAGCTGCATCCTTGTCTTTTCTTTTCCCTTGAAACTTGATTGTACTAATCTTTGTTGTGTGTATGAATGAAAAACCAAAAATCTCCAAAATGGTGACGTTGTGGCTTCCAAAAATCCCATAACCACTTTATTGAAAGCTTGGTAAGCATAAGGCTCAATATCATATTCAATGTTTTGGATATTATAACTATGAGGGATATCTGCAATAACTAGGGAGTATTCCTTTTTAGGAACAAGATTTGCAATTTTTTCACAATTCCCTAATATCGCTTTATATTGAACAATGTCAAGCCCATTCCAAATGTAGTGATCAAGGGTGTCATCAAACTCAACATTTTGAAGACGTTGCCTTCTTTCTCTTTCAAACTTAGCTTTTTGAATATAACATTTGAAGGTTCCAGGTACTCCAACTATATTCTTGTTTGGCATCTTTAATGAAACAAACAAACATATAATTATATATCTATAACTAATAAAATCGAAATAAAACGTACAAATGAATAAAAGAATGTAATAAATCAACATACCTTTTTGAATGCAACAAAAAATTGACTCAATGTTGTTGAAGAGCTTGCATCTGGATAGTTGAGTCTAACATCCTCCCAACTCTGCTCATTCAACATCTTAACCATTTCCTCTTGTATTCTCATATAAACCTTGTGACTAAATAATAAAAAAGTTAATGTTATAATAATATATAGAATAAAATACATTCTTATGTTATATAGAAACAATTAGTTTTTTAATCATAACATAAATAAGAAATAACTCAACAAACTTACTTTTTAAATTCATCACACATTTCCTCCATTGATTGTTCACCTAACCTTACACGTGATAATATAGCTATGACAAGTTTCTCATCCTTCACTCCTTGCATCATTCTCCAAGGCATTATAGTCATATCATCTGGCAGGTTTTTGATTTCAGGACCCTCCTTACTTGTGGTACCTATTAAGGGTTTATTCTTCCTAACTTTCTGATTTTTTATACCAATATTTTCCCATAGGTTGAATATCTCATCTACCAAATCCCATATCTGTGCAGTTTTAAATCCCAATTGGAAATAACTATCTGTTAGCGATTATTTTTGTCTTAGGCGCAAAAGCACCCAGGTCTACAGGTTGCTCAGGAAGTGCCCAAGCGCAGCGCGGGAGAATCCCTGTTTTTCCGGTAGCAAGGCAAGCGAGCGGGCAAAATAGCGTTGGCAACATCCAAGATCTATTTACAAAGCAGATCGACAGTCATCGGGTTTTCGAAGCTACCGAGTTGCCCAAGGTTTAGCGCAAGAGAGAGCACCAATAGTTCAAATCAGATTTGGGTCGTTCGATCTAACCAGGATAGGTGGCAGCCTGTCAGCGTATAGGGTATCGGGAGTCAGGAAGCTCTCCGTCCATTGCACTTGAAAGTGCCGATCAACGAAACTCCGAAGCTCCCTTCGAACTAAGCCCAGGATCTCAACACCAGGTCATATCAAGCAAGCGGGTGAAGGGGGGGCAACCTCTTTATAATAGAAAATACTATCTGGGCTGTCCATCTGAAGGACGCGCAACACGCATCCACGTCATGATGACATTCAGGAATTCGAGCGGTAAGCACTCCTCGCCATTTTACATTTCGAAACCCCGAACCCCGAGAGCGCCGAAACTCGGGCCCACAGTATTACCGGGTTAGTTCAGAGCCGTCAAATCAGTGGGGAACACGTGGCGACCGTTAGGCCCTCCTGACATTTCGCCCATCGCAACTTTAAAGGAGAAAAATCCTAATCCTTTCTCATCCACGAACCCCGAAACACCAAAAGCACTCTGACAGAGAGGTCAAAGGTGCCTAATTAAGATTCAAGAGAGGGGGCGCTGTGTTCTCCAGGCACTGATTCATGTGATCTAAATCCTGATGCCAGCTTGAGGATAAACGAAGAAGAGATAAGGTGGTTGAAGCCTAGCTTCACTCATTAATTACAGGGTATGGACATCCCGGCTGAAGTTCCACCCGAGATGGTCCTCCGTACTGATTCTTTCCATGGAAGCCGCGCCGAGTCTCCAACTCGCCAGGGAAGCTTGCACACGCCAATTCAACATTTAAGGGATCAGCTACCCCCCTGGCGTGAGCCATAAAGAATTAAGGTAGAGTATGACAGTAGAATGCAGGCCATATGTGATTGAGGAGACGCCTCTGCTGGGCAAAATGGAGAAGAGCATATGTAGGCATTTTGGCCATTTTTTGTATCTATCGATGGTTGAGCAAGACTCCCAGTTGTAAAAAATTTAATGGAGAATTGTGTTCTAGTTATTTCGGGACTCTTGAGACTTCTTGCCTGATGAATGTTAGTTTCTTTCATATCCTTGTGTATGCTGTATTAGAGAAGCTCGGAATTGGAGGATCTAGTCGAGTTGTGACTGTTATAGGATGATGTATGTTGGATCACTGTAACAGTTGTGTTGTTCTAAACAGTCCCTGTGAACTTCTCAGCACTGAACGACTTGGAATTGGAGGATCCAGTCAAGTCTTCCTTTCAGTTTCTTGAAGYCCTGAACCAAGCRGATCTTGTATTCAGAKTTTTTCCTCTACGAGCTACCGAAAGGCCTGTTGCCTGAGATAGTTTGTTCATCCTTCTCCCAAGTCTTCCRCCTACCCATCTTTAAATCAACTCCCTGACTGAAGTTGGGTCAAGACCTCCTTTGTTCCTTGTTATCAAATACAATTCCTATTTTAAAGCGATACCTGTTCGAGTCTCTACCCATTCGATCGCCCATTTATCAAACCGTGACATAATAACTGATGGGCATTGGGCTCTGCTTTTGCAAGCAATCCAGGAGAGACTTCCAGCGCTAACATTTCTGGCGCCGTTGCCGGGGACGAAGTTGAAGATTTTCCCTGGGCAGAACGACATTGAGCCTCTGATTCTGAAGGTGCATCAGACATCAGAGCCCTT
>JZKD02S1814253.1:36537-47456 GCA_000966675.3 Picea glauca
TATAAAATTAGTATTATAAATTTTGAAAAAATAACCACAATAGAACAATGGGTTATTATATACAATTATACAATTTGTTCTTAATTAAATTGTATCGTTAAAGTACTCAACACCTGCACTAACGAAGACATATACCTTATATTTTGCTTGAAAAATAATATACCATTGTTAGAAAAACTAAAATTTCACATAGTTATTTACAATTTATATAAATAAAAATTATATATTCGAAAAGATAATTAAATTTCCTACATTTCATCTTTTTATACCATATTCAAATTCATTGTAAAGCATCTTGAATAATCCCTTCAAGTTAATAGATTGTTGTTTTTCCATATTTGCATTGCCACTAATGCGTCATGAGAGACCATCATTAGATTGTGCATGCACTTTAGTGAGATGTTCCTAAATGGTTACGATGCATTTTGATATTCATCTTGGTCAACTTATAAGGAAATTTTATATTCCTTATTGGTTATGTTGCATTTTAACATTCAACAAGGATTGAGTTATGTCACAAGGCATATATCAACATAACCATGGGTAACTTGGGTTGACCATCGTTGGCCATGATTGACTATGGTTGACCATGGGTATCCATATTACTATGAATTACCAAGGTTGACTATGGTTATTTTACATTGCAACATTATGTTGGTTGACTTATGTTGAATTGTTATGTTCCTCAACGGTTGCATCACATTGCAACATCCATCAAGGGTTTTGTCACATTGAGATGTTCTAGAAGTGTTATGTTTCATTGTGATGTTCCCAAAGGATATGTTGCATTGTGATGTTCATATTTTTTGATCACTACCAAATTTTACATTCCTCAATAGTTATGTTGCATGGCGACATTCATCAAGGGTTATATATCACTTTTTGATGTTCACGTTTCATTGTGAAGTTCATAAAAGTATGACACATTGCAATATTCATTTTATTCGACTTATGTGGAATTGCTATATTCCTTATTTCAAATTGCTATCTCTTTCTGATGGTCCTCATGGATTACGTTTCATTGTGGTGTTTCTAAAATGTATGATATATTGACGATATTCATCTTGGTTGACTTATGTGGACTTGCTATGTTCCTTTTTGGACGTTTCTCAAAGGTTATGTTTTATTGTGATGCTCTTGAAAAGTATGATGCATTGTGATATTCATCTTAGTCGACTAATCTGATATTTCTATGTTTGTAACGTTCATCATGGGTTATATCAAATTTATGATGTTGCTTAATTATTATTGAAAAAAGAAATCTGATATATTTACATGGTTTTGACAAAGTGTAATTTGTAATTTAGAAAAAACATTGTTAAGTTCTATAATAAAGTAAGATTAAATATGTAGAAACATGTGTTCATTAACTAATTTATCTTTCATGAATATAAAAAATTATATACTTTGACAATAAAAAAATGTTCAAATCTAATATCAAATTTAAGTTAAGTCTATTACATTTATATTTAAAAGAAAATAACAAGAATTATGATTTATATTTAAAAAAAAATAAAAAAAATATTACGAAGTAATCATATAGCACTAGCTAAACATATATTATCTTCATAATTCATGTTTGCATATATAAGAATTTAGAATGAATATTGTTAAGTTATATAATAGAATGAGAAAAAATATGTGTTCATCAATTCATTTTTTTAACATTGAATTAAAAAAAATAATATGATTTAACAAAAAAAATACATTAAGTTTAATATTACATTACAGCATTAAGAGATTGAATATTATTAAAAAATATTTTTTTTTATTATAAAATTAATTAAAAAACTTCTTTTTCTTTAACTTTATAATTATATTTATTGTTCATTATAAATTATTACTAATGTCATTAGCATTATTTATTTGATAATGATTATAAATCACAATTTCATAATCAAATTCCATTGTCATGAATTAAGGGAATGCCAAATGGTTATTTTCAATTTCGATGGAATGACAGAGAGGTGCATAAGGAATGAACAATCTATATTTTATTACATAAATTTAAATATTATATTATATGAATCCCCTTATCAATATTTAAATTGATTATAAAACTAATTTTAAATATTTATTTATAATAACATTATAATTAATTAAATATTTACTCATAATAACATCTTATATAATAATGTATAAAATAATAATAATAAAATAATAATAATAAGAAATTTATGATAATGTATAAAATAATAATAATATATTACAAATTTAATTATTACTTATGAATCGATTGATAAAAATAACCATCATATCTAAGTTTCAAAAAAATTCCATTTCATTATTTATTAAAACATATCAAAACTATCATTTTATGAATTATTCATCAAATTATTAAATTATTTTCATTTAAATATTAAAAAAAACTTATTTAAAAATATTAAAAGAAAGTAAGAGAGTTGAGATGTGCAAATAATCATGTACAACTTGAGTGAGACTAATGGTTAAGAACATGTGTTTCCTCCTTAGAAGTCATAGGTTCAAATATTATACCAAATATATATGGACCATGAAGCTTACTTATTTCATGCAGTTTGAAAATGAAATTGGACTTCAATATTCCCAGATTTGGATATTTTCTCAGCCTTCAGTTTTCATAAACAAAACTGGATTGCAATATTCCTAGATCTCTTAGCCTTCAATTTTTATCCCACGTGATTGCATGATCATAGAGACGGGCTTTCTTGAACATGCCCAAAGACCACTTGTGACTAGTGGGCATACATGCCCAAAGACCACTTATGACTAGTGGGCATACTGCTCACCCTGTGATAGGATTTATAATGAGCTCGAGAGAAACTGCGGGATATGGGATCATTGCATGCTTTTGAACGAACTAAGCTTGGATGACTTGCTGGGGTATAAGTTTGGGTCCTTTCCTCATGACTTCCTGGGCATAGCACCAATAACAGCTTTTGAGAAAGCTAGCCATTGCTGAACATGGAAAATAAGTGACTCGTGACTAGTGAGCATGCTTCTCACTCTGTGATAGGATTTATAATCAACATGACAAGAACTGTGGGATATGGGGTCATTACATGATCATAGAGACGATATTTTTCCAACATGCCCAAATACCACCTGTGACTAGTGGGCATAATGCTCACACTGTGATTGGATTTATAACCAACTCGAGAGAAACTGCGGGATATGGGATCATTGCATGCTTTTGACCGGACTAAGCTTCAGGCTAAGCTTTGATGACTTGCTAGGGTATAATTTCGGGTCCTTGCCTCATGACTTCCCAGACATAGCACCAATAACTAGTTTTGCAAAAGCTAGCCACCCCTGAACATGGACAAGAAGTGAATTGTGAATAGTGAGCATGCTGCTCACCTTGTGATAAGATTTATAATGAGCACGGTATAAACTACAGGATATGGGATCATTGCATGCTTGTAACTGGACAAAGATTTAGGCTAAGATTAGATGACTTGCTGGGATATAAGTTTGGGTTCTCGCCTCATGACTTCCTAGGAATAACGACAACAACCGCTTCTGTGAAAGCTGGCCACCCCTGAACATGGAAAAGAATAAAGAAATAAGGGCTGGTCAAGACTCGTAGGAAAGGAAGACATGGATAGATTGATATGTATATATACCAACAAGTGAATCAAAGGTAAAAACCTAAATGAACCAATTTTGAACCTTACCCCATTTCATTTCAAAGGCCTTTTCCTCTACACCCTCAAGTGTTGTTGCCTCGTCATGCAGACATAGTCCGCGTTCCAATATTATCACCATAGCTCAAAAAATCTTGAGATTTACTTCACTACATGCTTGCGTGCTGACTACTACTACATGAGAACTATTACTTATGTTTAAGGTAGGAGTAAAAAATATATTATATATATCATATATATAAATGAGTACTGGTATATTTTAAATTGTCTACAATATTGATGGTTTTAAAAATTAAGTGAATGTTATATTTATGGTTTTAAAAATTAAGTGATTGTAATTAATTAATATTGATGGTTTTAAAAATTAAGTGAATGTCATTAATCAATATTGATAGTTTTAAATAAAATGGAATAAGAATATCGGCTCTGCTAGGGCTCTTGCTTAGTACCAGACGTGCGCCGCCTTTCACTACTACTGTGGTCATGGAGGCCGAGGGAGGGGAGCCACAGGCCCCCTCCTACATCTCAGTCACCGCCAAGGAGCACGACTCCCATCATTCTAAAAGGTTGACCTTTGAACTCCCGCCAGACATGTAATGGATCCTCTGGGAAGAAGAGATGCCGAAAGAAAAACCAATGGAAATCGATCTAGCATGCAGTAACAACAAAACTAATCGCACTTGGGAACCCAGAAAATGTATTCCGCAAGCCCCAATTGCCCCGAAATACATCATCAGCTCTCCAAGAATCGAGGAACAGAAACAATACATGAGGGATTTTGCTATGATCAATTTTTTTTAGGGCTATGGCCTTAAGAAAAATACCTAATCAAATGGATCCAGCACTGGTGGAAACCCAAGGGCCACTACGACCTCCAACTCAAATCAAAAGGCTTCTTCACAATCATCCTGCACAATCTGGAAGACATGAATCAAATCTTTGAGGGAGGGCCATATTTCTACAATTCGGTTGGCCTATTCCTCCATTTCTGGACGGAATGTTTCAACCTCGAAAAGGAGGACTTCACGCATGCACCGGTCTATCCGAGACTCTACTCGCTCCCACATGAATTCTGGCTGGAAGAGATCCTTGTAGGGATAGGCAACACAATCGACATCCATGTCAAATCTTCAGAAGCAACGAAGCAACGAAGGTACACAACTTATGCCCATATTTTTGTTTACTTGAATATATCTAAACCCCTCCCAGGGGCCATTACCCTTGACTATCAGGATGATGAATGGTTCCAAACCCTTGACTATGAGCACATCCCCTTTAGGTGTAGGAAATGCATGAGCATGGACATCTCTTCTGCGAAAGCCCTTTAAATAATTCTATCAAACCCTCCACGGAAGACCCCGACAAATCCAAAGACGACTTCATCCCAGTCACGGGTAGGCGCAAGCATCAACCCAGGAAGGCACCCCTGCAAGCCCCTTCGAAGACCCCTACACCTACAACCAAGAACTCCTTTGACGCCCTCCAAACCCCGGATGACCTACCTTCCTCCTCAATTGCACCAAGGAAAGACCCGCTAAAGGCCAAAGCACAATGAATCTCGAAGTCTTAGCCTAGGATACCTCTCAACCACCACCCTCTGACTCCTCCCTTCCCGCTACACTTGGACCAGAGATGGGAGACCCAGACACAGACCTGGAGGATCAGGAACTATCCGGTATTGACACGACAGACCTAGAGTAGGCTTATCGTAAGCAACAATTATACACAATACCACCATATCAGCTGTGTAAGGTGCACAAAGTATTTCTCAACTCCTCAGCAGGGGGTTCGGCCAGAGCTAGTGCGAACCTTGGCATCCAAAAAGGAACATCAAAGGATACACACAAAATCACAAAAGAAGAAAAGAAAAGGGGTAGAAAACTGAAATACCAACTCATTCAGGATGTCGGGAACTTCCTTGTTAATTCGGGTCAGATAAATCTGATCTCAGACAACTTCCCCCCTCTCCAACCCCCATCCTCGTCATGAAGATACAAACTTGGAATATAAGGGGCTTGAATGCCAAAAATAAACAAGCTATACTCAGGGAAGTCATCAAGAAGGATCAACCAGACATTCTCATTTTGCAAGAAACGAAATGCGCGGGAGAGGAGGCTTCCTCCACTCTTCAAAAATGATGGAAGTAGGCCAACCACGTAGAAATTGACACCAAGGGAGCCGTTGGAGGTTTGGCTATGATTTGGAATCCATCCACAGTTCTGCTGGACGACTTCTTCACCTCTAATTGGACCGTCACCACCTCCTTCCGTCTCATTGGATCGAACAAATCTGGTTACATCACAAATGCTTACGGCCCTGCCAAACTAGGTGACAAGGACTCCTTCCTCAAGCACTTAGATTGGTTAGTTGATGACATCAACCCCCACAGATGGATCCTAGGGGGCGACTTCAACATAATCACAGGGTTGGAGGAGAAAAAGGGAGGTACGCGCACTTTAGGAAAAGACAGTGAGCATTTTAATAGCTTCATTGGTCTAATAAATCTCATTGATGTCAGTACAGACAATGGATTGTACACTTGGTCTAACAGGCGCTCAGTGGACCAACAGGTATCCAGCAGACTAGACCACTTCCTCCCGTTGGTAGCAATAATGCTGGATGGTCTAGCTTGGAATGCTACAATCATCGACTCCTCGAGATCTGATCACTGGCCGATCCTCCTTACCATCAACATCACGGGCACTCCTGGCAGAAATCCCTTTCGCTTCGAGAAATTTTGGCTGACACACCTAGACTTCCAAGCAAACATCAAATTGTGGTGGGAAGAAGTAGCCATACCCACAGGGACCCCCATGTACAGATTTCAACAGAGGCTGAAGAATCTCAAACAACATCTAAAAGTTTGGAATAAAGCTACTTTCGGCAAAATCTTTCAAGCCCAGGAGAACCTCCATCAGCAAATTCAATGCCTCCAACAACAAATCTGACAGCAAGGCCTCACGGACTCACTAAAACACCAGGAAAAGCAATTAAACAACCAGTTAGCCGAAAGAAGAGTGCAAGAGGAAATCCTCTGGAGACAAAAATAGCGCATATAGTGGCTAAAAGAGGGGGAAAGAAACACCAAATTCTTCCACAGATCCATGGTCCAACGACGTCAAACGAATCACATCACTCACCTAATTTCGGACCAGGGAGCAAAAATTCAACAACACTCTGACATTGAAAAGGAAATACTCTCCTGCTATAAAAACCTCCTATTGATCGATCTCATGCAATCGACACCATCCTCAGGAACATCTCCAAGGAGGTCACCAAGAAGCAAACTGAGGCACTCATGAGACCAATAACTCAGGAAGAGGTTGATCAATCCCTACGGGATACACCTATAGGCAAAGCACCAGTACCGGACGGGTTCACCCCAGATTTCTTCCACCATTGTTGGGGCATCATCCGTGAGGATTTTTGGGAAATAATCGAGGACTCAAGAAAATCAGGTCAAGTCCTCCAAGCCCTCAACGCCATATTTCTCACACTAATTCCCAAAGGAAACCACACCACCTCCCCAGCGCACTTCCGACCCATTTCCCTCTGCAATGTCATCTACAAACTCCTCACAAATATCATTCCCACCCGCCTCAAGCCCATTCTACCCTTCATCATCACACCAGAACAATCCGGTTATGTGGAAGGAGGACAAATTTTGGACAGTATCATTTTGACCCACGAAGTGATACACTCGCTCCACTCGACGAAGACTCTAGGTATGCTTCTAAAATTGGATTTTTCAAAAGCCTTCGATAAAATAAGCTAGAATTACTTAAGATCCACTCTCCTGGCCTTCGGTTTTGACCCCACATGGGTCTCCTGGATAGTCAACCTCACTGCTTCTGCTCTATTTTCCATCCTGATCAATGGCGTCCCGTCCAGCCCCTTCTCGCCTACCAGAGGCATAAGACAAGGGGATCCACTCTCTCCCTTCCTCTTCATTATCCTGGCGGAGGGACTCAGCATAACCATTAAGTCTGCCATTTCAGACTGCTCCCTTTCCGGCCTCACCCCCCATGGTATCTCACCCCCTATTTCCCATAGCCAATTCGTCGATGACTCTCTCCTAATGGGGGTACCTACAATGCGAGAAGACCTCCGCATCAAGTCCATCATCAACCTCTTTTGTGAAGCCTCGAGAATGGACGTGGACCTTTCCAAATCACAGATCTTCTTTTTCATCACGCCTGTTGAGATCCAGCACCATCTCATGCTCCTACTGGGCTTCACCCACAACACTCTACCCTCCAATTATCTAGGAATCCCCCCTCATAGATAATCTGTTAAAAAATCTCTCTTGGGAATCTCTACTCTCCAAATTTCACAAAAAACTCTCACTATGGACTTTCCGCTCCCTCAATCTACCTGGATGCCTCATCCTTCTTAAGTCTGTCCTTCAAGCTCTGCCAGTCTATGCCTTCTCTGCTCTAGCAGCTCCGAATTTCATCCTCACCACTTTAAGAAACATCCAAAGGCGCTTTCTATGGCAAGGAACCAAGGAAGACCGCAAAATAACCCTCGTAAGTTGGCAAAAAGTTTGCAAACCAAATAAAGAAGGGGGACTGGGCCTTAGAGACCCGACCATTCTCAATAAGGTTCTCAACGCAAAACATTGGTGGAGATGGTTAAAGTGACCACAAGACCTTTGGGCACGCCTATGGAGGAAAAAATACACCCCCACAACCCAGGAAAAATAAATCATAAGATGGAATGGACAACATCAGGGCTCACTCATTTGGAACATAGCTAGAAACAATAGGGGTCTTATCGCAGAACAATCTTTTTGGGAGATACAAAATGGTACCTCAACACTCTTCTGGGGTGACTCCTGGAAACAACTCCCCGCCCTGCACAAAGACCCACAGTTGAGCGTCTTCCTCTCCTATACCACAGAAGCAGGTCTCATCAAAGTAGAGGACTACTGGCACCCTGCAAGAAATCAGGACATCTGGCGCAGATGGAAAAACACCCATGAGGCCCTGAATATTCCTAGCGAAATCAACATCCAACCTTTACTGGATCACTTGGATGCAGGGAAAATACTAAACCAACATGGAAACGATATAGTCAGATGGGGGCATACTTCCACAGGTACCTTCAACATTCAAGAGGCTTACTGGCACAAAGCCAGGCATGACTCCCTACTGAGAGAGGCAATTTGGAGCAAGATCTGGGAAACAAACTCATGGCTAAAAATCAGTACTTTTCTTTGGCTAACTGCGCATAGTAGCATCCTCACTTGGGATAATTTAAGAAAAAGGGGATTTATCAGGCCTTCTTGGTGTCAACTTTGTGGCTCAGAGGAAGAAACATAAAATCATCTCCTAAATCTTTGCTCCTACAACTCAAATATCTGGGACTACAGCGCCAACCTCATGCGCACCATGGAAAGAAAGCGTACATGCATATGGGAAACATTAGAAGCTTGGTGCACCTCGATCTTCCACTACCCTATCCTCAACAAAATCTGGTAGCTTCTACCAGGCTTCATCCTCTGGCAAATCTGGAAAGAAAGAAATAGGAGAATTTTCAAATCCGAGACTAGATCCTGACAGTTGGTTTGCGAAATTATTCACTCCAACATCAAAGAAACAATCGCCCTTCATCCCTGGAATGATCAGGATTGGAACTGCCCGACAAACAGACGCATCATCTTCCATCATTGGCAACTACAACCACAGTCCCTACCCATCAACTCGGGCACCAAGACACATCGTGAGCCAAGTCCCACAATGTGGAAGGTGCCAGAAACAGGGTACCATAAAATGAATTTTGATGGGGCCTCCAAAGGGAATCCAGGCCTGGCTGGCTACAGAGTAATCATTCACAACAACAAAGGGGAAATCCTCCACATTGTAGCAGGAAATATTGGGCACAACACCAACAATGCAACGGAAATATGGGGCCTCCTCAGAGGTCTACAAGCAGCCAAAGATCAAGAGCTCTCCACAATCATTGCTGAAGGAGATTCTCAAATTGTCATACATCTCGTTATCCCTCTCTTGAATGGAGCAGACCCAGAGAAAATCTCCCCCAGCTGTAGACTTATGAATGGGTTCCTAAGAATAAAATCCCTTTTATAGCCTGTTATCGCTCAGTTTGTAGTTTAGGTCAAGTAGCTGAAAGGTAAGGGTCAAACTGGCGTAATAGGAGCTTCCCCACCCACTGTCACCTCGATGGGGGGCTCTTTCTATTTAGGGTGGCTAAACCCAAGGGAGACGTCCCTGGCAATCTGGGTTTTTGAAAGGCAAAGAGTTAAAGGATCAAGGCAAATTTTCCCTTTAACATATTACCGCCAAGAAGATAGTCAAAATGAAGATATACCATAGAAGAGGCACCTGTTCGTGAGACAAGACAATAATGATACTAGTACATGCAACAATGGTTAGTACTTCATTTAATCTATGACTATCAATATTGCATATGAGCACATACAACAGTAATTATTGACGAAGTCAATGATTGCAATAATGACTATGGCTTATAATATTACCTCTCAATAAATACAGAATGATATAGCATCCAATAATAATGATTAATCCTTAAATTAACTTAATGCATTAAATATCATCAATTACTCATATACAAAGGTTGCTGCGTCACTATACTAGAGGTGACGTCAGCCTTGTTCTAGGGTTAGTATTATAGACAAAGAGATCAACGTTTTGCAATTTGGCCAATGAAGATTATCAATACATCAATGCCTATCATTGGATGACTAAGCCACAATGTTTTCTATCAACCAAAATCTCAAAAAGGGCATGACGTCATCATTAATCTAGGGTTAGTAGACGTTAGGGTTAGTTAGGGTTTCAAATTTAAGAGTTTTGAAAAGTTGTTTTGGCACAACAAGCTCAACGTTGGAGAGATAGACTAGTGCCTTGGGGTATTATGGAGTCAGAAACAAGGGCAAGATATCGGGAGAATCAAAATCTAAGGACTGGAGAGTTAGGTTCTATGGTGCTGCAATGGTAGGGCCCTAGAATCAAAACCCTAAGGGGAGGAGGCTCATACCGGTGTTGCTTAAGCAAGGCCTCATGCTCCTCCCTCTTTCCTCAAATATCCTTGGCAAAACGGCTAGCTTTAAAACACAAATCTAAGGGTGAAAAGTGTTGCAAGAGCAAGGCCCTTCAAACCCTAAAAGTCAAAACCCTAGGTGTAGAGTCAATTAGGCCTAGGACGTCTTCTTTCTTCAACTTATGTTAAAAAGCTAACTCAGAAAAAGGATGACTAGTGTAGCAACGGCTAGGCTAAATCCTCCTTAATCAATGGCTAAAACAAGTT
>JZKD02S1814253.1:49531-63196 GCA_000966675.3 Picea glauca
CATATATAAGAAGGTTATAATGATCAAACATGACACATACCATGATACCTTGGACCAATTACCTCATGGAGCAAGAGTCCTCTCTGATGCAAGTCCAAGCCGACGGTGATGGAAGCTGCTGCTGCTAACAGGACAAGTCTGGAAAAGAAGAAGAAGGATGGGCCCTCCAGGGCCCTGCTCAGGTCAATCCTGCTCTCGGTACTCCATGTCTAGGACTTGCGGGCCTTGAGACATGATCTCGTAGTTATCCCTAGATATCGGGGATAACATTTGGCTCCAACTCGGGGACATGTGCTCACCATAGAGCGCATGAGAACCTCAACATATCTGGCATAAACCTGCAGACCTGCTCACACTTGACAAGAAAGCATTAGCGACAAAAGGTGGGGTGGTATTGCCACCCCGCAAAATATAACATGTATATAAAGTAATCATAACTACAAAAAGAGAGTGAGACACTTACTTGTTGACTGCATGTTGGTGTAATCAAACAACCAATGAAGCCAACCCAACAACGTTCCTTGATACCTGCCTTTGTGCTTCATCATAAACCAAAACAGTGATAAATCAAGCACAAAAATGTCATGAGTTAGAATACATATCACATCATCGGGAAAGTCAGAATCTAACTCATGGAGGCGGGTGGGAGGGAGAAAATCCTGCCAAGTCCATCTCTGAGAAAAGTACTCAATCCTATCCAAGAAAGGGTCATAAAAAATACAAGGTTCAGAAAACCGACTCAAAGGGCCTGTAAACTGGCTGCCTAGGACATCCTCACGATCTAAAATCAAGGAAGGAATTGACAAAGATTTAGCAGACGACTGGCAAACTATCAAGGGAAAGTTGAAAAACTTATTGGAACTAGCATTATCCAACCAACCCTTGGAGTCTAGGGTTTTCCCAGGAGGAAAATCAACATAAAAAAGGTATTTCCCAACTACACCTTTAATGGAAAAGCACTGTAAGGTAATAACAGGTGGTTGGGGTGAAAAGTCATGAGAAACCTTCTTTAGGAAAAAAATGTCCTTTCTTGTATTAAAATCTGAGCACAACGGTGGTTGGAAATCATCTTCATGAAAGGAGTCCAAATGCTCAAAAGGGTACTCATAAAAAATCTCAAGGTAAGACTAAAAATCATCAAAAGAATGAGGTGCTAGGTTGATGCAGGAGCATCGCCAGCACATCAAGCGAGCCGGCGTGGAGTGGGAGACAGCTGGATAAGCCAGTGAAAATTTTGAAAACACTTTGGGATTGTTGCACAAATCTTAAATGATGTCATTTAAGAGAAGGCACCTTTGTATATTGTAATGGACCTTGAGTGGATAGCTCTCGTCCTTAGGTCGATAGTCGACATTTAATAGACTTAATGCAGTTAGATAGGAATTTAATTTTAGATTTGATAGCTTTAGAGTCCAAGAGGGAAAACAGATATAGACACTCTCATTGTATCATGGTAACATAATAGGAGCAAGAAGAGAGGAGCATGCAGAGAGCTGTGTATGAAGAACACCCATGTATAGGCATTTGAATTAATAGAAGGGCTTTGATTCAAATCCATGGTTTTGTGTTGTTTTCTCTGTGTATTGATGTTATTCTCATGAACCTTTGCTTCCTGTCATATAATTGCTTTTATATGTTGTGTATGTGATTTCATGTGTGAATTGAAGTCTGAGAAGGGGAGTGAATGAGTTTCAATCGTTTCTCTAAGTGAGCCAGAGATTCCTGCAAGGAGTGCAGTCGAATCATCCGCAAGGAGTGCGTTGACAGAAGGGTTCAATTAGAGATAACTTTTGTTCTCATTTCCTCGAAGGTGCAGTTAGACACAGTGCCGTGCAAGGAGTGCGCAGGCCAGATAAAAGTCTCAGGGTTGCGAACCAGAGTGAAGTGTTAAAGACTGCTGCTGCAGGAGTGCGCAGAGTCGAGAGACTTCAACACTTAGTCGAGGTTGAAGGGTTGCCGCAAGGAGTGCGTGCAAGAGGTTCCCAAGAATACTGAAGTCGTGGGAAGCCCAAGAGGAGTAGACCTTCGAATTCACTGAAGGATAAGCACAGGGAAGTTACTATTGGAATTCCGAAGGAAACATCGCAGGTTGGTGAGCAGGAGAACGAGTCTCGTGGAGGAGACACTTCTTCATTTCGTGAATTCACAAAGGGAAGAGCGGACGGTCGAAATCCTTGGAGAAGGTTTCACGAAGTTCCGTGGGCCGTTGGAACTCCCGGAGGTGCAACGAGGTTACAGTGTAAGTGTGGAAGAGATTCAAAGCTCAGGAGGAGCGTAACCATTGATCCGTGCTGAGGAAGTCGTTGGATCTACACGTGGCATCGTGTATCGGGGGTTCGCGAGTCAAAGCTCCAAGTTGTCGCAGCGATAATTGCGATATCGTGAGACGCGATATCCTGACAAGATTCGAACCGTTCATAAGTTGGAATGCGTGTCAGGAGATCCGAAAGATTCGGGGTTCGACATATCGGGGGTTTCGAAGACGAGATACACAGACATCGTGGAATTGCGATCCGCGAAATTTCGACGGGAGAATTGTGTGGGTCATAGTCGGAACTAGTGGAGGACAGGTGGCACAGTATCGATAAATCGGAGTTTGGTTCATTGGGATATCGAGGATCCTGGTGACAAGTGGTTCTTGCACTTTGGAATCGCGAAACGCGAAACCCCGATGGGAGTTATAGCTGCGGTCTTATAGGAGCTGGTCGTGTGGACGATAGGCTTAGTCGGTTGGCTTAAAGAAATGAAAGGAGCGCATCGCATATCGGGGATCGGGAAAAGGTAAGTCCCGGATCCTTTGGCATTCGGATTCACGATCCCGCGAAGTCCAAAATCCCGATAGAATCGACGGGAGGTGAAAATGCCAAATTCACACGTGCGCATCGGAGATTCGGCGCATCGGGTATCGGGAGTTGGCATATCAGAGCGCACGACATCGCGAGTTGCGAAATCGCGATAGAGAAGAAGTCCCGATAGATACGGGAAAAAGTAAACGTTGACTGGCCATCGAGTCTCGGGGATTTGAGAACCCAGAGATAGGCCGTGAACTTGAAAAACTGCGAGTTCTGATTTCCCGATCATTAAGGGAGATCAATTGTAGGGTTGCTGTGGGTAAAGAAAATTCCCGATAGGGAATTAGAGGAACCTTTGAGTTCTTCAGGCCGTGAACGAAAGAAGGTCCTGAGGAAGTAGGCGTGCTCCAAGGAGTGCGGTTGCGTCAGAGTGGTATTAGAGCGGGAAATATTTCTTTGATTTCTATAGCAGAGAAGGAGAAATTCGCCATGCCGCCCAGAAGAGAACGACAATCACCTGATCCAGAAGATAGGGAAGTGCGAAGAAGAGGCAGGCAGGTAGTCAATCTAGAAATGGAGAGACAAATGAGAGATCTCAGAGCAAGACTCGAGGATATGGAGACAACTCAAAGACGCACAACTAGTGTAGGGGATCTCAGTGATTCCGACAGTGAAATAGAGGATGAACGTGAGGATGAAGTTTCAGCCGAAGATGCAGCGAATGAACATCTAATTAGAGCTATTGCCAGGATGGGTGCAAAGGCCAAGATGGACATTCCAATTTACGAGGGAAATCTGGATGCAGAGGAGCTACTAGACTGGATTAGAGCTCTGGATACCTATTTCGACTATGAAGATGTCGAAGAAGATAAGAAAGTCAAGCATGCTGTCATGCGCTTGAAAGGACATGCAACCTTATGGTGGGATGAGATACAAGCTGATAGACGCTGCAAGGGCAAGCAAAAGATCAAAATTTGGGATCGAATGATCGCGAAGATGAAGGAAAATTTCATCCCGAGAGACTACCAGATTTCTCTGTTCAGAAGGATGCAAAACCTGAGACAGAAACTGATGACAGTGAAGGAGTACACTGAGGAATTCTATCGACTGAACATCAGAGAAGGTCATCGGGAGAGCGATGATGATAAGGTTTCCAGATATCTGAATGGTCTGAGATACGACATTCAGGATGAATTAAGCATGGTTACTATCCGAACTGTGGAGGATGCTTATCAGATGGCTCTGAAAGCGGAGGAGAAGTCGAGCCGTAAGCAAGGTCAGAGAGGGCGAGGAAAAAGTCAACCCAGAGGCAAGGTAGTTGTCCAGGATAAATATCAGAAGCCCAAGGAGGAATGGAAGAAACCTCAGGGTAAATTTGAAAGAGGCGGAACCTCACAAGGGAGACCATACATCGAACAGAGAGGGCAACATACAGAGCATAGGAGAGATTATGATGACGCAAATACTTTTCCTCATATTAGAGGTAGAGGAAGAGGAAGAGTTCAAGTCATCACATGCTTTACATGTGGGAAGAATGGGCACAAGTCTTACGAGTGTCCAGAGAAAAAGAAGGACAGTGGAGAAGCTCACATCACAGAAGTGCAGAGGCGAGATGTTGAGGCCGAAGATGTAGAAGGCGGAAGATCGCTCATGATGCAAAAAGTCCTTTTGACACCCGAGAAGGAGGTGGAGAGATCATTCCAAAGGACCAAACTTTTCAGAACAACTTGCAAGACCAAGGACAGGGTGTGCAAGGTCATCGTGGACAGCGGTAGCACGATAATCTCGTTTCAACCGAAATGGTAGAAAAGCTGGAGCTGGAGACGACTGATCATCCGAGCCCATACAGAGTTTTGTGGCTACAGAAAGGACTCCAGGTAACTGTTACTAAATAATGCTTGGTTGAATTCAAAATAGGGGGATATAATGATAAGATTTTGTGTGATGTTATTCCCATGGATGTATGTCATCTATTGCTGGGTAGACCATGGCAATATGACAGAAATGTGATTCATGATGGAAGAATGAACACATATACCCTGGAGAAGAATGGGAGAACCCATATGTTGCTTCCAATAAAGGATAAGGAGGTGAATCCGGAAGTAATCAACATAGTACTTCTCATGAGTGGGAAGGAACTTCTTACAGAGGTGAAGAAGAAGGAAGATCCACAATTCTTTGTGGTCAGAAAACCGAGTATCGTTCTGACTAGCACAAGAGTGGATGATTTACCAGATGAGGTTCAGGAACTGCTGGAAGAGTTCGCTGACATCATAGTGGATGAATTACCTCGTTCGTTACCACCAATGAGAAGTGTGAGTCATCACATAGACCTCATACTAGGAGCCAGTTTGCCAAACAAAGTCGCGTACAGGTTGACGCCGCAAGAGAATGAAGAGGTTAAGAAGCAGGTCCAGGATTTATTGGACAAAGGATTAGTCAAGGAAAGCTTAAGCCCATGTGCTATTCCGACAGTACTCAGTCCGAAAAAAGATGGAGGCTGGAGGATGTGTACCGACTCGAGAGCGATCAAAAAAATAACCATCAGTTACAGGTTCCCATTGTCGAGAATGGATGATCTGATGGATTGCCTGAGTGGGGCAAAGTACTTTTCAAAGATTGATTTGAAAAGCGGATACCACCAGATTCGCATGAGATAAGGCGATGAGTGGAAGACAACCTTCAAAACCAATGAGGGATTATATGAATGGCTAGTCATGCCGTTTGGCTTGACGAACGCGCCGAGTACCTTCATGAGATTGATGAATGAAGTCCTGAGGGAATTCATCGGAAAATTTGTCATCGTGTATTGGGATGACATACTGATTTACAGTAAATCAGAGGCTGAACACCTGAAGCATTTGGCTATAGTGATGCGGAAGCTACAGCAGGAGAAGCTGTTGATCAATATGAAAAAGTCCTCATTTATGAAGATAGAGCTCATATACTTGGGTTTTGTTATTTCGACAAATGAGTTGAGGATGGATTCGGACAAGTGGAAGTGATCAAGAATTGGCCATCACCGAGAAATGTTTTTGAGGTGAGAAGTTTTCATGGTTTGGCTAGTTTCTACCGGAAATTCATCAGGAATTTCAGTGGGATTAGCGCAGTAATGATGGAAACAGTGAAGAAGCGACATAAGTATTTTCATTGGACAACAGAGGCTGAGAAAAGATTCAATCTGTTGAAGCGGAAGATCATGGAGCAACCAGTGTTGGTGTTGCCGTATTTCCAGAAGACATTTCAGGTGAAATGTGACACGAGTGGATTTGCCATAGGAGCGGTCTTGAGTCAGGAAGACAGGGCGATTGCATATTTCAGCGAGAAGCTGGATGAGGCAAAACTGAAATACTCCACGTATGATAAAGAATTTTATGCTATCATACAAGCCCTGAAGAAGTGGAGGCATTACTTGATCCCAAAAGAATTTGTTTTGTACAGTGATAATCATGCACTGCAGTTTGTTACTCAACAAGAGAAGTTGAATCAGAAACATGCAAAATGGGTAGAGTATATGCAGAATTTCACATTTGTGATTAAGCATATTTTTGGTACTGCTAACAAAGTGGCTGATGCTTTGAGCAGGAAATGTTTGCTGTTGCAGGAGTTCCAAGTCAAAACATTGGGTTTTGAAAATCTCAGGGACATGTACGCAGGTGATGCAGATTTTGCAGAAGCATATGAAGCAGCTGAGAATCCAGTTCTCAGAGACAGAAGTCCTTGGATATATTATATGATCCAGGAGGGATTGCTATTCAGAGGCAATCGACCGTGTATTCCGAATTGCTCCATGAGGGAGAATCTGTTGAAGGAGAAACACAGTGGTGGATTGGCAGGACATTTTGGCCATGACAAGACATTTGCGAAGCTGAATGAGTCATATTTTTGGCCGGGGATGCATGCAGACGTCAAGAGGTTCTTTGACAGATGTCGAATTTTCCAACATTCAAAGGGAAGGAAGCAGAATGCAGGTTTTTATCAGCCATTGCCCATACCAGAGAAACCATGGGAGGCGATAAGCATGGATTTTGTATTGGGATTGCCAAGGACGCAAAGAGGTGTTGATTCAATCTTTGTAGTAGTAGAAAGGTTTTCTAAGATGGCACACTTCATCCCATGCCAGAAGACCAGTGATGCGACGCACATCACAAATCTGTTCTTCAAGGAGGTCATTCGACTTCATGGATTGCCGAAAAGTATAGTTTCAGACAGGGACACCAAATTCATAGGGAATTTTTGGAGGACCTTATGGAAGAAGCTAGGAACTAACTTGGCATTTAGTTCTGCTTATCATCCGTAGACAAATGGACAAACAAAAGTGATCAACAGAAGTCTGGGAGACTTACTGAGGAGCTTGGTGATAGAGCACCATAGCAGCTGGGATAGCATATTGCCACAGGCAGAGTTTGCATACAACGACTTAGTGAATAGGAGTACAAGGAAGAGTCCATTCCATGTTTTTTATGGTGTACAACCAAGAGAAGTTTCTGAATTGCGATATTCATAACAGACTGCTACTAGCAGTGCTAGTGCAGAGGAATTTGCTGAGGCAATGAAGGAACTTCACAGCTAGGTGAAGGAGCGACTACTGAAATCAAATCAGGAGTACAAGCACAGAGAAGACCAGCATCAGAGACAACTTCAATTTGAAGTTGGTGATCTGGTTCTGGCACATTTGAGGAAGGAAAGGTTCCCAAGGGGAACATACAATAAGTTGAAAATGAAGAAAATTGGGCCATGCAAAGTCCTGAAGAAATTCAGAGATAATGATTATGAGATTGAGTTGCCGGATGGCATCGAAATATCTCCGATATTCAATATCGCAGATTTATACCCATACAGGGCTGGAGAAGCAGAAACTGGAACCGAGGAACCAGTGATCCAGTGGACAAAACAATTGCCAGTTGCAGAGAAGCCGCAGATGGAATGCATACTGGACAAGAGAGTGGGTAAGAAGACCAGGAGAAAAGAATACTTTGAGTATTTGGTCAAGTGGAAGAATAATCCAGTTGAAGATGTCAGCTGGGAGGCAGAAGCAGAAATTCAGAAGCATGGACAGACCGTACAAGAGCTCATGGACAAGAGCCCATGAAAATTTTCAAGCCGAGGAGTATGATGTAGGAGCATCGCCAACACATCAAGCGAGCCAACGTGGAGCGGGAGACAGCTGGATAAGCCAACAAAAATTTTGAAAACACTTTGGGATTGTTGCACAAATATTAAATGATGTCATTTAAGAGGAGACGCCTTTGTATATTGTAATGGACCTTGAGCGGATATCTCTCGTCCTTAGGTATATAGTCGGCATTTAATAGACTTAATGCAGTTAGATAGGAATTTAATTTTAGATTTGATAGATTTAGAGTCCAAAAGGGAAAACGGATATAGACACCCTCATTGTATCATGGTAACATAATAGGAGCAAGAAGAGAGGATCATGCAGAGAGCTGTGTATGAAGAACACCCATGTACATGCATTTGAATTAATAGAAGGGATTTGATTCAAATCCATGGTTTTGTGTTGTTTTCTATGTGTATTGATGTTATGCTCATGAACCTTTGCTTCCTGTCATATAATTGCTTTTATATGATGTGTATGTGATTTAATGTGTGAATTGAAGTCTGAGAAGGGGAGTGAATGAGTTTCAATGGTTTCTCTAAGTGAGCCAGAGATTCCTGCAAGGAGTGCAGTCGAATCGTCTGCAAGGAGTGCGTTGACAGAAGGGTTCAATTCGAGATAACTTTTGTTCTCATTTCCTCGAAGGTGCAGTTAGGCACAGTGCCGTGCAAGGAGTGCGYAGGCCAGAKMWAAGTCTCAGRGTTGCGAWYCYGAGTRRAGTRTCKRAAGACTGCTGCTGYARGAGTGCGYAGAKTCRAGAGACTTCAACACTCAGTCGAGGTTGAAGGGTTGCCGCAAGGAGTGCGTGCAAGAGGTTTCCAAGAATACTGAAGTCGTGGGAAGCCCAGGAGGAGTAGACCTTCGAATTCACTGAAGGATAAGCACATGGAAGTTACTATTGGAAGTCCGAAGGAAACATCGGAGGTTGGTGAGCAGGAGAATGAGTCTCGTGGAGGAGACACTTCTTCATTTTGTGAATTCACAAAGGGAAGAGCGGACGGTTGAAATCCTTGGAGAAGGTTTCGCGAAGTTCCGTGGGCCATTGGATCTCCTGGAGGTGCAGCGAGGTTACAGTGTAAGTGTGGAAGAGATTCGGAGCTCAGGAGGAGCGTAACCGTTGATCCGTGCCGAGGAAGCCGTTGGATCTACATGTGGCATCGTGTATCGGGGGTTCGCGAGTCAAAGCTCCAAGTTTTCACAATGAGAATTGCGATATCACGAGACGCGATATCCTGACAAGATCCGAACCATTCATAAGTTGGAATGCGTGTCAGGAGATCCGGAAGAGTCGGGGTTCGGCATATCGGGGGTTTTGAAGACGAGATACACAGACATCGTGGAATCGTGATCCACGAAATTTAGACGGGAGAATTGTGTGTGTCACAGTTGGAACTAGTGGAGGATAGGTGGCACAGTATCGGTAAATCGGAGTTTGGTTCATCGGGATATCGGGGATCCCGGTGACAAGTGGTTCTTGCACTTTGGAATCGCGAAACACGAAACCCCGATGGGAGTTATAGCTGCGGTCTTATAGGAGCTGGTCGTGTGGACGATAGGCTTAGCCGGTTGGATTAAAGAAATGAAAGGAGCGCATCGCATATCAGGGATCGGGAAAAGGTAAGTCCTGAATCCTTTGGCATTCGGATTCGCGATCCCGCGAAGTCCAAAATCCCGATAGAAGCGATGGGAGGTGAAAAGGCCAAATTCACACGTGCGCATTGGAGATTCTGCGCATCGGGTATCGAGACTTGGCAAATCAGAGCACACGACATTGTGAGTTGCTAAATCGCGATAGAGAAGAAGTCCCGATAGATACGGGAAAAATTCAACGTTGACTGGCCATCGGGTCTCGGGGATTTGAGAGCCCAGAGCTAGGCCGTGAACTTGAAAAACTGCGAGTTTCGATTTCCCGATCATTAAGGGAGATCAATTGTAGGGTTGCTGTGGGTACAGAAAATTCCCAATAGGGAATTAGAGGAACCTTTGAGTTCTTCGGGCCGTGAACGAAAGAAGGTCCTGAGGAAGCGGGCATGCTCCGAGGAGTGCGGTTGCGTCATAGGTCATCCTTGGTTTTTTGAAAGGCACAAGTGAAAACCTCATCTCCTTGTTGCCATTGGTTGGAAGTAATCTGTTGTGACAATTGCAAGGGCAACAACTAAAAATGACTCTCAGTGTCATAGATGGGATCCAGGTCATAACCAATTATATCCCACCTACGTCTCCCAACATGTATGAACTCATCAATTTTATCAACAATGTCACTATCTGTGTCATAACATGCCGGGTTTGAGACATTTGAAAATTCATTCTCCCCGTCCTTTTTATCACAAGGCAAAGCATTATAAAAAACCAGGAGAGGAGGGTAACTTACCGTTTCTTGTTGCGCAGGAACCTCGAGGACTTCGATGTTTTCAGCATGTGTCATTGTTTCATCCTCATCGATTGATTCTTTATCTTTGATTGCACATCAAGGACCATCAATTTCGTTCAAATCTTTCTTTTCTCCTTCATTTTTTGAATCAAGGAACAAGGTGTCATTGACATCTTGAAATGGAACGCAACTAACCTCATCTTCTTTTTGTTGTGCAGGAGAAAAGATCCCTTGGATTGCTTCATCAGAGCAAGGGGCACACATTGATACTTCATCATTTTTCTCAGGTTCCATCTCCTCAACCATGTATTCAATCATCCCATGTTGAATGATGGTCTGCTTCCCTTCTTCTTGGAAATCATCAGCGAGGTTTTCATGGGAATACAAACTTTCCAAAGTAAGAGTACCTGAGGTGAAGAGGTCCTTTATCCCGGATGAGAAGATGTTTTGTTCGATTCCTTTATCCATGCCATAAGCTTCATTGAGCGTATTTAGGGCCCTTTTACGGAGAGGCAAACCTAGGTGTGCCAATATCGCATGGGTATAGAGATGGAAAACATGCTCTTCTTCAGGACGATGGCTTGCAGGAATTTGATACAGAGTGCCCTCAAACCTACTCTGAAAGTTGAATAGGGTTTCATTCTCAGTTTGTTTTATATGCTCAATTTTTTTTAGTAGTACTGAGATGTCTTCTGACTGAATGCCCCATTCTTCAAGAAAGACTTCTTCCAACTGGTTCATAGAGGTGATGCTAGCATTAGGAAGGTTATCATACCACTTCTTAGCATTTCCACGAAGAGTGTTTGAAAAAAGTTTCATCACTACATCTTCAACATCATCATCGACAGGGTGGAATATAAAACAAGAATAAAATTCATTCATATGAAAGTCAGCTCTTTCCCTATTGCCACCAGTGAATTTAGGGAGCCATCTCTTGGAGATAGGGGGAATTTGTCTTGGGTATCCTGGGATTTTTCTCATGTCTAAAGGTTTATAGCTCCCGGGATCCCATTGTGAAGTCATTGTTGGCTTCGTCATCAGTGGAGTCACCAGATAGTTTTCCTGAAACTACCAAAGAATAGGGGGAAAAGGTCTTAGTGGAGTCGCCAGGTAAGCTTGTAAAAAAGGTCTTTGAGGCAAGGCTTACCAAAATATTTGTCGTGGAGGAAGATAGACTCGGTGTTCCCCGACAACGATGCCAAAATGTTATCGCTCAGTTTGTAGTTTAGGTCAAGTAGCTGAAAGATAAGGGTCAAACTGGCATAATAGGAGCTTCCCCACCCACTGTCACCTCGATGGGGGGCTCTTTCTATTTAGGGTGGCTAAACCCAAGGGAGACGTCCCTGGAAATCTGGGGTTTTGAAAGGCAAAGAGATAAAGGATCAAGGCAAATTTTCCCTTTCACAGATTACCGCCAAGAAGATAGTCAAAATGAGGATACACCACAGAAGAGGCACCTATTCGCGAGACAAGACAATAATGATACTAGTACATGCAACAGTGGTTAGTACTTCATTTAATCTATGACTATCAATATTGTATATGAGCACATACAACAATAATTATTGACGAAGTCAATGATTGCAATAATGACTATGGATTATAATATTACCTCTCAATAAATACAGAATGATATAGCATCCAATAATAACGATTAATCCTTAAATTAACTTAATGCACTAAATATCATCAATTACTCATATACAAAGGTTGCTACGTCACTATACTAGAGGTGACGTCAGCCTTGTTCTACGATTAGTATTATAGACAAAGCGATCAACGTTTTGCAATTTGGCCAATGAAGATTATCAATACATCAATGTATATCATTGAATGACTAAGCCGCAATGTTTTCTATCAACCAAAAGCTCAAAAAGGGCATGAAATCATCATTAATCTAGGGTTAGTAGATGTTAGGGTTAGTTAGGGTTTCAAATTTAAGAGTTTTGAAAAGTTGTTTTGGCACAACAAGCTCAACGTTGGAGAGATAGACTAGTGCCTTGGGGTATTATGGAGTCAAAAACAAGGGCAAGATCTCGGGAGAATCAAAATCTAAGGACTGGAGAGTTAGGTTCTATGGTGTTGCAATGGCAGGGCCGTAGAATCAAAACCCTAAGGGGAGGACGCTCATTCCGGTGTTGCTTAAGCAAGGCCTCATGCTCCTCCCTCTTTCCTCAAATATCCTTGGCAAAACGACTAGCTTTAAAACACAAATCTAAGGGTGAAAAGTGTTGCAAGAGCAAGGCCCTTCAAACCCTAAAAGTCAAAACCCTAGGTGTAGAGTCAACTAGGCCCAGGACGTCTTCTTTATTCAACTTATGTTAAAAAGCTAACTCAGAAAAAGGATGACTAGTGTAGCAACGACTAGGCTAAATCCTCCTTAATCAATGGCTAAAACAAGTTTCTCAATCATTAGGACATATAGCAAGGACCTACTTGTGTGCTTGCTACCTAGAGTTTCAAGATTAAGCAATATAATAGCAATGTAACAATAAATGCAAGAGATTTAACCTACAACCATTCATTTAAGAAGTTTTGCATGAGAAATACACTTACAAATCATGAAGAGAGCTTATCAAACCCTAGTTGTAAACCTTCCAATGAGAGAAACACCATAAAAATGCCAAGAATGATCCTCCACAAGAGTTGCACCTCACTTCCAAGATCAATAATACCAAGACAAAAGACTAAAAATGATCTCTCACAAGAGAGTGAGTCATGTTATGTGAAAATGAGAGGCAACATCCTCTATTTATATCATCCAAATGACCTTTAATTTAAAAAATAGGTCATTAAAACAACCGACAAGGCTGACCTTTAAAATTTACACTGTTTTCACATTAAATGCTAGAAAATGTCATAATATGAGCTAAAAAGGAGACGTCAAGCTCCTCTGAGGGAGACGTTGTCCCTTTTTGGGCAAGCTCAGCATCCAGGAAGCAGAATGTTGGCCCTTCTAGGGCTCCTCCAAGCTGCCACACGTGCCAAATGACCCCAACACACTGCCACACGCTCCAGAAAATTTCCAGCTGCCTCAGGTGACGTCCTGTCCATCAAAAGCAATCGTCCCATCTGCAGTGGGTGATCCCCCCTAGGCCGGGCTCTGCCAAAGTGTCCTGGGTGGAACACCCTTCTTCTTTCTCGTGCAATGACTCATCACAACGTTGTCCTGTCTCTGCCATCCCAACAACCATCTGATGGGCTCTTCAGCCCCATGGAGGTCCGAGCTAATCATATCCCCATCTGTATCGATCCACTGGTACCTGTTCGCCGAGTATGGTCCTGCACATCAAAAACTACGCCCTCCATGGGCTCATCAGTCCTCGGGATCATAGCAATGTCAATCACATTTCATCATTAAATTTATCAAATACATGCATGAA
>JZKD02S1814253.1:82829-94901 GCA_000966675.3 Picea glauca
AGTTGGCTTGGTAAGAAATGGTTGGATTTCTTGAGCAAGTAAAGCTTGCATTTTTCTGTTGTAAATGCACTTTTCAACGTTATGTGTGCATTTATGGGAAGCATGATAAGTTGCAACAGTTTATCCCAACTTGCATGATGCAAGTTGCTTGTGAATGCAATTCATTTGAAGGAATTCTTGTTGTTGCACAACTTCGCCAGGAGGATGTAAAAGATGGATATGATGTTCACTTGTTGCAGCCATTTATCTTTTTCATTTCAACTCTTATGTACCCACATGTTTCGGGGTTATGTACTTATGTTAGTACTGGAAGGAGAGTTGAAGAGTCATGCGCATGCATTTGTTTTTATGTATGTGTAAGCAGTAAACTGGTGATAGTTCATCATGAATGACTCATGATTGTTACATGATTATGTATCATGTTTGTCGACTTGTCATTGGGAAGGTCGATATGTTTCAATGAGTCTCAACTGGTGTTGATGATTTTCTGACGACTGTGTTGTGTCGATCATGTTTTTCGACTTATGTTTAGTCGATGGTGTTTGTTGACTTGTAAGTTGATTTTGAGTACACCATGATGCAAGAAAACACTATGTACTTTGATGAAGTACGAGATGCGACAGTTTGTTTGAAGATAAAAAGACTTTGTTGGCATCATTTTCAATCTTGTATAATTTGTTTTCAAGATTGATGGTTTTCTTGGCTTGTGACAAGATGTCGCAGGAAAGTTTATGAAGCCGTTGGAAAGCTAATTGTGTTGACGTCAAAGAGTTCGAAAGAGGGACTTGATTCTCATTGGGAAGGTTGGCAGTCTTCCAAGCACAGAGAGAATAATGGGTCAACAACAGCCAGAGAACAGTGGTTGAGGGACATAGCCAGTTGCAGTGCAAGGCATGTCAAGGTATCCAGGTGATTGTCGAAAAAGACTTTTCAAGTAGAATCGATTGATAGAACTTGAAAGCAGACAGATGATCATAAGCTTTTGTGGGTCCAAAAACCTTTCAGTGGGAAGGTGTGATCAAAATCTGGACCAGGGGTCAAATTTTAGCCCAAAAATCAACGTTCTCGAAATTGCTTCAAAACGAATGAGAGCGTAGCCCTCGTTGTCACGAATCCAACACAATTCATTTCGTCTCAAACGAATGTCGGGAGCGAGAGATATTGTGATCTGTCCGAATCGCCAAACAGTAAAAAAATGGATGCTGACTGGGCAGTCCGTATAGTCCGTACAGTCCGTACAGATGCTGATGTGGTAGAGTCCATACATGCTGAAATGGCGACCATACGGTGACATGGCATCTGCTGATGTGGCAGTTTGTGATTAGCTGACATTTGGGCAACTGTTATTGCGACATATGGCATCATTTGGGCAAATGGTAAGGTGCCACGTGGCCCAATCATAGGATGCCACGTGGCACCCCGGAATTGGCTTTTTGGTTTGTTAATTAAAACTTTATGGAGGCCATGGGGTTCAACCCCCGGACTTCCCCACCATACAAGCACTTTAACAAAGTCCGCCAACCACTATACCACACATTAGTTCTTGTAATGTATACGAGTTTGTTTATATTTAAATTAACATGTTGTAATGTGTGGCAGGGGGTCAGGCCGGGGCTTAGCCCCGACCCCTAGTTTTATGCCATTACATACGACCATCCCTCTGGTTAAATGTGCGCGTGGGTTGTTTGAACGATTTAACTTTTGTCCCATGGCTATATGCCAATATTACATATGACCGTAACTTAATGCGCGGGGAGTTGGAGCAGTTAAACTGTTTGGCCCCTTTTCCCAACACGCGAGGTCATATGGCCCATGTGCCCAAGTGCTAGGTGGTTAGGGGCCGGAGGTTCCCTAACCGTTCTATGGTTTTCATCGTTGGCGTGGTTGCGCTCGATGCCAAGTTTTTGTGCATAAATGAGCGTGTGTGCCAGGTTCACTATGGAAGGGTGCGTTTTGGCGAATCAGTTTCAGAAAGCTTGAAGGAGGAAAATGGTAGGAGGCCTATCTTTCTCATTTCTTGGCCGATTGAGGTGCCGTAAAAGCCCAGCTAGGGGTTTTTGGACGTGTTGAATCCATTGGTGCTATTATCAAGGCCATTTGAAGACTTCTTTTGCAGGATTTTATCCATTGAAGTCTCAACAAGCTCCAGGGAGCTTGAAGCCCTCATTGATTGAGGACATGGTTTGGTTGCAGAGGATGTTGAGGACTTTTACAGGTGTTTTTGCCAAGGAGAAGTTCAGGGAAGCTTATGGCCACATGTAGAAGAGGTCATGCCCGGATGAACCATGATCCGTTTTCAGAGTTCTATTAGTCATTTCTAGGGTTTTTATGTGTTCTGATCTCAATGGTATAGTCTTTTTTTCCATTGGAGTTGAGCAGCAGCTTGTAAAATAACTTTTGACTAATTAATCCCATTGAGCCAAGTCCATTGATGGAGGCTCAAGGAGATGTAGCCCGGAGGGGGGTGAACTCCTTTATCATCTTGTTCTTGTTGTGAGTTTGATGGTTTATTTGCTGCAAGTTGTGTTACTGTGTATTTGTTTAAAGTACATATTTAACCATCTAAAGGAACAATTCCTCACACATAAACATTTTACAAGAAGATACATGAACTTAACACATAAGTTTATCTTGCATATTTTAACACATGAAGCAAGGTCCTGTAAAGTTTATTTTAATGAAGTAGAGGGTGCTTGCATAGCATAACAAGTCAGCCTTCTATTTTTAGATCAAGGATATTTCCAAGAAATCCATCTCTATTTGAATGTACCTACGTAGATCACTGTGGTACTTCAAAACCAGGTGTCGCTCGGAGTCTTTGATACCCAGATTTGAGAGCAAGGTTTGAAATATGTTAATGTACTCCAACACCGTCTGGTCTCTTTTCTCATGCAGAGTCGTCCATCTCATATACTGGTCATCATAGTTTATGACATGGAAGAACTCTTCCTTGAGGGAATCTACAAAGGTTGCCAAAGTGGGTTCTCTCCCAAATGGCATAGATTCATCCATGGTGTACCTTTCCTAGTAACCTTCCCACCAATATCTGACATGGGGAAGGGATTTAAGGAGCACGAAGGTGACCTTTTCACTCAATTTTTTTTTGGACAGAGTAATAACCTTCTGGAAGATTCAAACATTTTTCTAGAGCATCTGCATCTATCTGACCTTCAAATAAGGGGATACAAAAATTGACATGCACATTGAAGGGCATCATACCTCCAAAATGACTGCTTATCGAAGATTCCTTGGCTGCCATCGGTAGTCGTTGCAGGATTTGAGGGAAGTTTTCAAACATCTTGTTCCTTTGGTGCACGAGGGATTACTTGAGAAACATCTTGAAAGGATATGCTTCTCTGTCATCACTCTTTTATTCCAGCATAGGAGGTCACTTGGGCTAGTGAGAGAGGTTGTCCTCAAGAGAAACTAAATCGAGACCCAACTCTCTATACCCTGATCTCATCGGGGACACACACTGAGAAATGATAGGGAGTATACTTATCTAATATCACTGATCTAGATTATACTGAGAATGAGATGAGATGCAAAGG
Source organism: Picea glauca (assembly GCA_000966675.3). Lineage (NCBI taxonomy): Eukaryota > Viridiplantae > Streptophyta > Pinopsida > Pinales > Pinaceae > Picea > Picea glauca. The sequence goes on from JZKD02S1814253.1 coordinate 86,381, forward strand.
AAAATATAACAAAAACACATAAATACAATGAAACCCAACTTCTGTTAATGAATAAAATAACATAACATTGTAGAACACAAATTGGCTAAAATAGGTAAGCTTATCTATGAAGAGAAATAGATGCTGGCTATGCTTCATTCACAACAAGCCTTACATCACATTTGATTGCATGCTTAAAATAACTCCTTCGCCTCAATTATATAGGAGAGAGTGAGAGGATAATAATTCCCATGATGCATGTGGGATAAATTGGTCTAAGTTTACAAAATGCTATAGGCATGTAAAATGCTAGGACTTCCAGGGAGGTCACCCATCCCAATACTACTCTAGCCAAAGCGCGCTTAACTACAGATCTCTAATAATATCTAATGCATTAACAATGTAGGCATTAAATTACATTACCAATGAAGATGACATTACATTACATTCCCCATGAAAAGGGTGAATATTGTGGTTTATCAAAACCACAGGCTCATAAATGTTGATTCCATGGAGAAGGTGGATGGCCACCGAGATCCACCTGAATCAAAGCCATTATAGTTTAGAAAGACAAGGGTCATCTCAATTTCCAAGTGTTATGAATGATGATTTGTAAGATTTCCAATTTTGGGCATATACAAATCTATGTCAGAAAGTAAGAAATTCTATGCATTGGGTATTATTGTTTTCATGTTGTAATGTTTTGTTAGAATGAATAACTTTTATTTCTTATTTATTTCTAGTTAATAAGATGGGGATTAAAAAAGATGAAAAATATTGAATGGAAATGCACTTAATTTATAGCCATAATTTTGATTATATAATTATTTGAATTGGTTAATAGATCGATTCAATTCTTCTTTAAGTAGTAGACAATGTTTCCTGTAACTTATGTTTACAAAGTATCCACAATACTTGTTGAACAAACTCAAGGTGTCTATATACTACCTTTCCTTTGACCAATTGTCTGCGATATTGATTTGTGTTTCATAAATAGATGCAATTAGTTTGTATGCTTGTTGTTTAATAGTGTATGATTTATGCATAGTGCATGTACCATGCTTTATTGGAGTTTTCTCTGGTGTTTTATTTAACCCTTTTGCTGGCCATCATATGAAAAATGTATATCTTCATAGTACTCTTTCATTTTCATTTACATTTGAAGATGTAGACAACTGCATTTTCGAAAGATATATATTAATGTCACAAATCTAATGCAATTCGTGCAAAAAATAAGATCCTAGATCATATTGATACGATTCCAATGCATCTATATCTTTGTTTTCTAAACAAACCAATAAATGATGTATTGATCCATTTCCTAATTCAGTGGAAGAGTAACATAAATGCAAGGGGGGCGTGGAATGCATCAAATAAATAATATGCAAGAGTATATGAAAAAATGCATCCAATCTTAAAAGACGATTGCTATGTAGTAGATGGTCAATATTTCCATGTACAATACACTAATACTTATGTGCGGAGCCTTTTTCTTTGATGATTTATCTGCATTTCACATAAGTATGTCTTTCATTCTTTGTATAGTTTTTTCCCTAGCACAATGAACATTTGGTCTATTTTCATTCTTATGTAGAGAATTGATACCAATCCTCCCACACCCCACATTGCAGTGCTTCCGCATACTGGCACTTGCAATAACTCTACACCATGGATTGTGGGAAGCCATGTGACTTCCATGGTGGCTAGGTCATTTTTGGTAGGTTGAGTTGCTCGAATTTATGAGGAGAGGGCATGGATTTAGAAGTAGCGCAAAGCAGATGTCCCAGTTTTGTATGGGCTAGATAATGGTTTCTATTTATGATTGACCATATTTCGAAGGTAATTCATGTGTGTGGAAGATACATTTTAGTAAATACGAGACATGCATTTTTCCTTTAAGCAATTAGAGCTAAGTAATGTATTTATGTTTGCAAAACTTCCTTGTCAAAATCCTTTTTTTACAAGGGATTTTTCAAGGTTGTTCGAAGTTTTTTTCTATGAACATATGTTCGCACTCGGTGCAGTTATGTCTTTTGCACCTCCGCACTTTGCAGAGGTATAACGCTATCACAACTAACACTTGTGTCTTTTCAATACTCGTGTGGTGAATTTATGCCATTTATCATTGTGCACTTGCACACCTCCTCACTTCTAATAGTTGGGCACTACAAATTGAAGCAATTTGAGCTTGGTAATGTATTTATATTTGCAAAGTTTCCTAGTCAAAAGCCTTTTTTAAAAGGGCATTTTTTCAGGTTGTCGGGAGGATTTTTCTATGAACATATGTGCACACTCAGTGCAATTATGTCTTGGCACCTTTGCATTTTGCAGAGGTATATCGCTAACACAACAAACACTGTGTATTTTCAATGCTTGTGTGGAGAATTCATGCCAGTTATTGTCATGCACTTCCGCACCTTCGCACCACAAATTGTAATAAGCGATGTAATTTGCATAATGTCCTAGTCATTTGTAACACGTTGATTTGGTCATATTTACAAGGAAATGACAACTATTTAGAACTATTTCCAAGTAGATGCCACACTTTTCTATGGCTTGGCTAGTGCCTTCTGTTTATAAATATGCATATTCTGAAGGTAATTCATGTGGGGAAAGGACATTTTAGTAAACTTGCGTCATCAATTGGGGCTTAAAGAAATTTGTGCTCCATACTTTATTATCTTTTGGACATTTCCTGGTCAAACACCCTTTTACTTTAGCTATTTTTTAGATTGTGTGGAGGATTTTTCTATGACCATATCTATACAATCCGCATAGTTATTTGTTCCATGCCCGCACAGTGGGAATAGGTATGTCGCACGCGTAGGAAATAATTGGTCTATTTTTGAGCATTGTGTGGAGGATCTATGTTGTTGATCCTCATGGGATGCTATGCTTCCACAAGTCTGCATTTCTAATACTTCCACACTTGGTTGTGACAAGCTAGGTAATTTGGAGGATGGCCCAGTCATTTACGATGCATTGATTTGATCATATTTAGGAGGAAACAATAGTGATTTAGGGCTGATGCAAAGTAAATGTCCTTCTTTCTATGGACTAGGTAGTGGTTTCTATTTATGATTACCTATGTTCCAAAGGTTATTCATGTTTGGAAAAGACACTTCATTAAATAGGCATCATGCACTTGGCCTTCAAGCAATTTGAGCTCTTTGATTTATTTATGTTTCAAAAGTTTCGTAGTGAAATGCCTTTATACTTAGCGTTTTCTCAGGCTGTGCAAAAGCTTTTGTTGTTGCGATATTGTGACGCTCTTCACAAACATATGATCCACAAAGAGAATGCTTAGTCTATTTTCAATCCTTGTATGGAGAATCCACACTTTCAACCCTTGCATTGATAATTCATACCACTTATGGTATGTCTTTGGCACACTTGGGTTCCTCAACACTTCTACAAATGACACAACTTCATCATCTGCACTTATGCACATGTGTATGCCCCATAGAGCTGACCCTTGGTCTATTTAACAATATGTTTATTTTCAGACCTTGTATGGAGCATTGCCATGACTCATCCTTTCACATTGCTGCACTTTCACACCTCCACACTTCCAATAGTTCTGCATCGGGGATTGTGACAAGTGGTGTAATTTGCACGATAGCTCACTGATTTATGGCACATCAATTTGCTCTGATTTACAAGGAAAGGGTAGACATATAGAAGCAATGTGAAGCAAATGTGTTGCTTCTCTGTGGACTTCTCGATGGTTTTCATTTATGATTACTCCTATTCAAAATGTAGTTGATATATGTGGAAAACATATTTTAGCAGATTCACATCATGCTCTTGGCCTTGGGGAAATCTCAGCTCCGTGATCTATTTATCTTTGGATAATTTCCTAGTCAAAAGTGTTTTTACTTATCCATTTTTGAGGTTGGACAAAAGCTTCTGCTATGGCCATATATCCACCCTCTGCACAACTATGTCTCCCACACAGTCAACACTTGGTCTATTTTCAACACATGTGTGGAGAATCCATACCACCTAGCCTTTCACACTCTCGCACTAAGGAAACAATAATTGTTGGAGATGATGGAAGTATTCATCTAGTATCATGCTTTTATCAAGTGGTATGCCATATTGATTTATGTATTTGACAAACACGTGAAACTAGTTTCCTTGCTTGTTTTTATATGCCTCGCATCCACCAACATAGTTGAATCTAAAACATAGAAAATCTACTAATCTTGACATCTGACATCACGATTTCTATGTGTTCCGAAACAATCCATTCTTATTGTTTGATAATGTGTGCTTCATGCATACTATAATTACTTCATTTCATTGAAATTTGCATTGGAATTGGTGTAATGTTTAAGAAAACCAGTCCTTTTTTTTCCAGTTGTATTACTTGATCATATTGTAGAATGATTTTTTTTTCAAGTGTATCATATACGCCAAAGAAAATTAGTATCTTCTTATAATTTTTCTTTTTTAGAGGTAGGTTAAATAGGTCAAGGACTATTTCAAAAACTATATTGATAAACATAATCAAAATTAAACAGAAACAAAAATAAGTATGCTGTTTTGAGATTGTATTTTTTTTTCTTCGGTTGCTCAATGTTATAGACATAGCTTAAGCATCATCTAAATGACATAAACTAAAACATGGAAGATACAATAGATGTTGAAAACTATGAAATCAATGAGCAGTGCATTGTGCATGACAATATTGACCACGTGTTGCATAGAAATGGTCTTTTTAGATTGGATGCATTTTCATATAGTCCTGAGGATTGTTTGTTTGATACATTGCATGCCCTATTTCATTTCCACCACTCTTCCATTGAAACACAAAATGGATTAATAGATCATTTCTTGGTTTGTTTGCAAAATGGAGATATAGAGACATTGGAATCATATGAGCTTGAGCTAGGATCCAATTTCTTGTATGAATTGCATGAGATTCATGACATTGACACATATCTGTTGAAAATGCAGTGGTCTACATCTTCAAATGTAGATGGAAATGAAAGAGGGCTATGGGGAGATACATTTTTCATACGATGGTTAGCCAAATGTTTAGATATATTGATTGCAATTCAGTCACTAACGAGGAAAACAAGTATTTTCATTTCAATAGAAATGCCAATGTAGATCCATATTGCATCTTGTTTCATGATGCGAATCTTGTTAGTGGTCATTATGAACTATTGTTTTACAAAAACCTAGCAAGATGCAATCTTGAACAATATAGTACTTACTTGTCACTGATGTGCAAAAACCTCGAATACTATTGGAAATGTAAGATGGATAAGATGAATTCTTATGGATTGAACAAGACAATACCTGTCGTATCTAGTTGTGGTGATAGTTTGTTCTAAGTAATTTTCTATTTGATAGCCACAAACATCGATGTACAATTCTTGATATTTTACATTGTCCAATCCTTTTGCAATGCAATGAAAAATAGTGACTAGAATGCATTGCATTGATTGAATAAATATTTGGGACCTAGTGCTATGCATAATACAACGATTATTGTGAATTGGCAAGAACATATTGTAAATATGGAAATGCCATATGAAAAAGGAAATATAGAGGGTGGGGGATTCCGTTTGTAATGTATATAATTCATTTTCAATGTAAATATTCAAGTGTGGTCCCTCCATGGAAACAATATTGTCAAATCATATTCCACTAACTTGAATTGTGATAGAACAATTGATTTGTTGTAATTTGAAACAGACACAATTTGCATTCACAATGAGCCATTGCTAAGAGAGAAGTATAGTGACATGTGTGACCAACATTGTGACCAATGGACAATGGGTGCAATCAATACATGTGGAGGAAGCTACAATAGAGATATATTACTTCCATTGAGAAAAAATATGGGTGACAATGTATTGGTTCTTGATCATGTACGAGGAAGACGCCAACATAGATGCCATGCACATTGTGGGGATAAAATTACATTAGCAAATAGAAGTGCAGTTTTTCAAATGGCTTGTCATAAAGCAAAGAGAGGTGCAACTGAGAATAATAGACTTAGTTACCACAGACTAAAAAATATGATATGTGAAAAAAATGCAATTGCGCATTCCCCGCCGAGCATGGTATGAAAAGGCATGCACATGAAAATATGTAAATTCAATCAATTCAACAATGCATGGTAGTAAAATAGCAAGAGTGACATATACAAAATTAAAACAAATACACTTTAGCACCAAAACTGGACAAAAAATAAAAAGTAGATGTTCATGTAGTGAGCATATTGATGTAAAAAAGAAACAAGCATGATGACTCTATGTGAAACACATACAAGACACACCTAAGAATGAATGTGCAATTTGTGAACAATTGCATTTTTCAAATAACATTAAATGCTTCAACAAAGAACTAAATAAAGAATATATGAGCTTGACAACATGTGACAAAACATTCTCTTCTAACAATATATGTATTAGCTGCAAAAGAACACTTGAAAATGGGAAACTGCCATAGTTTGCAACACCTGATGAGATAATATGCAACATGCTATTACCAATTGCAAGTACACTCTTAGAACTTGAAGAGAGACTTGTATCACTCAAAATCACATTTGCACAAATTAGACAATGGGACTAGAAACTATCGTAGATGGGCTTGACATGGTCCATCATTAATGTGCCTGATCATATGGAAATTTTTCAAAAAACATTGCAACAATCCATCGATGAAAAAATGACAATTGTAAATGTGTTGAAAAGATGAATGCAATACAAAAATTCATATTAGACTGGTAGCGTACATGTAAACATTGTCATGAGAGAATTAAAAGAATTGTGCTCTACAGCCTTATACAAGGCTAAAAACATCACTATAAACAAAGAATGGACTAATGTTCTCCAACAAGATAGTAAAAAATGCGTGGAAACCACAAATTATGATTGTGAAAGTGATATGGAGACATAATCAATCGTGAGAAACCTAGTGAAATGTTGGTACATGGATTCATAGAGTCACAATGCATCCATGATTTGCAAGACAAGATCATTGAAGTCTCACCTGTTGAAGGACAACTTCCACTTGGAATATTCATGGAAAAATATGCATAATAGATGAACTTTCCAATGCTATTCTATGGGAATCCACGTGATGATGACATTATAAAAATATTTAGTTACCAAAAAATAGTGAAATGGGAATTGCTACATGCTAGCAATGTTTTCTCGTATCACATAACAAATTTGTTCTTCAAAATGGAGTGAACAATAATTGACAAAGTGATTTCCTGCATATGGATATGAACAAGAAAGGGACAATTATGAGAAAGAATGTTACTGGAGAAATATGTGAAGTACAAAGCAAATTTGGAAAATATACTTAAATATGATATTGGATACATAGATTTCAAAAATATTAACATTTCTTCTGATTACTTGCAACATATTAATAAAAATGTATTTGCAATGATACAATAGCTAGGGCCTCTGACCTTTTTCGTCACATTCACAAGTGCAGAGCATCAATGGCATGCATTGGTCTCTGCATTGACTCATCCATATAGAAAACAAGAAAATGGAAAGCACTATGAAACACTGGAAGATAAGGACATTCATTACATGATAAGAAATGACCCAATCACTTGTAGTCATCACTAAAGACATATAATCAATGATTTGAAGAAATTGGTCTATCATGACAATTTTTTTTTCAAAAAAGTATTGGACTACTACTTCGTGACAGAGTTCTGGAATAGAGGAAGCGAGCATGAACATGGGTTGTTTTGGATAGAAGATGCACCAATATATGGAAAGGATAGTGATTCAAAAATTGTAAAGTTTTTGGACAAGTACATAACCTGCGACATAGATCATTTGCATCCAGATCTTGTTGCTAAATTTCATAGACATTGCCAAACAAGAAGCTATAAGAAACGAAAGAATTCACATTGCTGATACAACTTTCCTATGCCACCAATGAGAATGACAATGATTCTTGAACCGATTAATTTATCAGAGAAAAATCTCAATGAAAATTCAAAGTTCATGTTTGCATCACTAGACCAAAAAAACTATGACATTTTTACTAGCTTTGAAGACTTCTTGATGCAAATGGGAGTAGAAGAGGACGAGTACTTGTGCCTAATATAGTGCACACTAAAACAACCAACATTTTTCTTGAAACTAAAACCTTCACATATTTGGAACAACAACTTTGCAAAGGACATGCCAAATTCTTGGATTGCAAACAAAGATGCACAATTTGTATTGAATGCATATGCATCAACATCATATTGCAGTTCATATATGAATGAATTTGAAAAATCTATGCCAAATTCATTTAGAAGGATACACAAAATTTATGCTATGCAAATGATACATACACTTGGAAATACATTGCTCAATCTTTAACAAATGTTCACCCAACAAGAAGTTCATATTATGCTTCTCTGCCACTGAATAACAATTCAAGAGTGTGTATCTGTTGAAATAATGTAACTGCGAAGAGCATTCTTATTATTTTGTTATTGGATTAAATCCCCATTGTGGATTAATCATGTTATTATTATTATTTTTATTATTAGGTTAATCCC
>JZKD02S1814264.1:0-41791 GCA_000966675.3 Picea glauca
GTAAAAGGAGGTTGCCCCCTTGAAGAGGCTTATTATCTGAAATTGTATCTTTTTCAAGGCGTTGAGTACTTTTTCTGAGGTTTTTCTATGCTATATTGGTATTTGGTTCTTAACATCCCATCTATAGGATCAACATGAAACAAAGAAGTAGACTATGTGCAACAACGATTGATACTTCAAAGTGAGGAATTGGGCGCAAAGCAAGAGGTCAATACAAAGTTGAAGTTTTTAGGGACCGTACAATTATTTTTTCTTAAGCATTTCAAAGTCCAGTTTTTAGTAGGGTCTTATGTTATAATATTACCCTATAGAGGGGGCCAGAACTCTATTTCTGGAATTAGGAGAGGATTTATAGATTCTAGAAGATACTGGTGATATTGTTTTTTTTTTGTAAGTAAGATTGTATAGAAAGCCTTCAAAAAGAAGAAATTACAATATCAGTGTCTTGTTCCAGACTGTAAACATTGAACTGCCCCAAGGGGAAACCAGTTCAACCAGTCGAACAGGTCAAGTACCTTGGTCTAAAATTACCAGTCATAACAGTAACAACGTCTAAAAACAAAATTTACAGCCCCCTGTGGGTGACCAGATTGACATTTCTTCTAACATTGACATAAGTTGAAACAAACAAAATATGACTATAGGGACTAGGTGGAAAAATAGAAGTTAAACAACTCGCTAACCAAGCATAGAGACACATGTGCAAATCAAGTGGTAGGCATGTAGTGTGGCCACGCGTCCAGGAAGGTGGCGTTGGGTCCCTGATTGGTGTTGCTTCCTCCTCGACTGGTGTCGCTTCTTCCTCTGTAGTCTCGTGCAGAGCTGGCACCAGAAACAGTGGCTCAACCTCAATTTCATTTTCTTTTCCAGCTAAGGGGTGGCACACTCCCTGCAATGTTGAGAGCATTTGCAGGAACAACGTTGCCTTCCCATCCAGGATCTCCATCCGAAAACGTAGGTCGTCCAGGTCTTGTCGTAACTCAAAGACCAGGCCTTGCATAATTGCAAGGCCTATTTGCAATTTAGAGTGTGATGCAGATTCGGCACAGGAGTGAGGACCTTGTTGTGGTCCATGGTCGGCTTCATAGCCTTCACCCTGAGTTTGGGCACAATGTGGTAGGGTTGGGGGCGAATGGGCTGACGCGTTCACAGGAAAATTGGGAGGAACGACTGGAATTGGTTATGAAGTGGAGGCCAAATTTGAGAGTGGGCCTGGGTTGAACCCCAGAGAATTTTTGAAGAGATCAAACCATTCCAGCCTGCATGCAAAAGGCGAGGAGAGGGGCGGGAGGTTGCTGAGGCTATGGCCAAACTTCATCGAAGAGAATGGTGAGGAGGCCGATGAGGGTGAAGAGCTGTGGGAGGGTGCAGGCGGAGGACGAATAGTCAAGCGTGGTCGACTGGGCTGCCATGTCGAACCGCGTTTGAATTCCCCCCTTTGTCTCGGCATGTCTGAGACATTGTGAAGGCTAATAAACACAGAAGGGAAGGAGAGGTATCGAAGGAGCAGCTGGGGGGAACGCATTCTGCTGGAGGACTCGGCCAAGGAAGAATGGATTTGCAAATAACCTGGTGCAATTCATAATGCCGAAATTGATGGTGGAGGAATACACGCACACACAAAGTAAATTATGTGCCATAGCTCTGATCCATCGAAGGGATGGATAGCTAGAGCAGGGTGCACTGAGATTAATGGTGCCCTGGTTAACACGAGGTTGATTTAAATGCATGATGGTGGCAGGAGGGGGAGGCACGCACCTGTCACATGGTTGGTGCCATGGTGGTCTTCGCCTGTCCGATCCTCTTGACACATGTTCTCCAATAACACCCCATCTAAGGGCTACTGGTAATATTGTTGTTTCCAAGTTTAAAAAAAAATAAAACTATCTATGTACTATTTCACTTAACAGAACGACTATAACATTTTGAGAATATAAAATCTAATCATTTTTGTTAAAAAAAAATCTCACTCCCCATAATGTCATACTCATAATCAAAGGAAAATGTCATCATTACTTAAAATAAAAATTAGGCTCTTTTAGCTAGCTACAACGTATAATTTAATCTCTGTGTAAATAAAATTTTAAAAATTTAATTCCCTCTACCCCACTCATCAAATCGCTCAAATTGTCATTTGCCTCAACCCCACTCATCAATTCCCTCAAACTACCACAACACATAATCATGGCTAGAAACCTAGAGTTATTGGCTTCTACGAGACATGTTATGTTTTCTAATGAATATGTTCATCTCAATGTTTTACTTTTCAAGTAATGCACACATAATGGAAGAGCAATGCATATCAAATATTTCAGAGAAATCTATCTTCACTCTCTTATGCCAAATAAACATATTTTACTGGTTTGCAACATTAAAATTATACTCACAAATTTCTGTATTGCAACAGGACTCTCCATCAACACTCATAAATCTGGATTTATTGCACAAAATTTAGATCCACTTTTAAAGAGCTTCCTCATTAATGATTACAAAATATAGGTAGATAGTCTAGATTAGGGGTTAAAGTACCTCGGTCTCTTCCTGAAACCAAACTGTTACAGAATTGGCGACTGGTCGTGGCTCATCAAAAACATAGAGAAGAAGATTAACAACTGGACATTTCGTTGGCTGTCCTTGGGAGGCAGACTCACTCTAGCAACATCAGTCCTACAAAGTATCCCAGTCTTCTGGCTTAGTCTGGCAAAAGCACCGACGTCTACCCTCCACTGCATTCAACTACTGATTAGCAGATTTATCTAGAAAGGGGACAAAAAAACCACTGGTTATCACCTAGCTAATTGGAAAAGCTTAGCTAAACTGAAAGAGGCTGGTGGTTGGGGCATAAAACACATGAAATGGTTTGCTCTTGCCCTGGCAGCCAAAACTTGTTGAAGAGGTCTCTTCGGAAACAATCTTTGGAACAGGGTCATCACCAGGAAATATCTAAAAGGTATTGACCTTACTTCTTGGTTGCGCAGGGATGTACATCACACAAAGACGTCCTCCATTATCTGGTAGAATTTGATGCTAGCTTTACCAATCATCAAGCGTTGGCTGGCTTGGAAGGTTGGGACTGGACAGTGCATCATCATTGGGCGTGATCCTTACATAGGATGTGAGGACAACATCCAACTATCCAATTTTCTTTTACAACACTTACATAGCCAAGACATTTACAGCTTAGCGCAGGCCAGAAACATTGACCCAACCAAACCACTACAGAGTTGGCTGAGCGCTAGATATTTGGGTTTAAGTTCAGAACTCAGTCAAGAATGGGACGCATACACAAAAAAACTAATTCTCAACGGCATTCGACTCAACAATGAAAAAGACTTACTCACTTGGTCATGGAATCAATCCTCAGGAACAGTCACGACCAGCTCTGCCTATTACTACATCCTTTACACTTTCAATTGTAATGATGGTCAATGGTGGCACAAATCAATTTGGTCGGTGAAGGTAGCGGTCAAAATCATATGCTTCATGTGGCTATGCTTAGAAGATCGATTACTTACCGGCATCAACTATCAAAAATGTGGAGGAATTTGTCCTTCAGCCTGCACATTGTGTCTAAAGGAAGAAGAGTCAATCACACACCTTTTTGTGGACTGCCAGACTACGCAAATGATTTGGGGCCATATACTCACTTCCTTGAGAATTGACTTTGAGTGGAACAAGGCTACCATCGAAGAAAACCTCAAATTTTGGTTCCTCAAATTGCCAAATCATAAACACATTCCCCTTCTGTTTATGTGGGAAATTTAGAAACATAATTTTGTTTGACAACCATACCAAGAATGTACCAGGACTCTACCAGAAAATTCTCACCTCAATACAAGAACATCCACCTAAAGAGGAAGCAGATAAAACAGACATACTACTTAACCCTGTCTACTTCAACAATAACCCTATTGGCTTCTTTGATGGTGCAGCTTCAACAGACAAATGTGGTATAGGTATTTACTTAAAAATCACCCCCGGACACAACATCCAAGCACATTTTGCTGGAGGTACAGGGAACAATATGAAAGCTGAGTTGTTGGGATTATGGGGACTTCTTCATCTTGCCACACATTTCTCTATCAAGAAATTAATGGTGGCAGGGGACTCTAAGGTTACTATAGATTGGATAAGTGACAAAGCTAAACTAGAGATAATCTACCTTAGCCAATGGAAGGATAAGATTAGCAACTTAAAGCAAGGCTTTGAAACTTTAAACTTCATGCACATTCATAGACAATTTAACAAAATAGTTGACAGCCTATCCAAGAAATCTCTAAAAGATAAACCAGGGTGGCTATATTTTGAAGAGATTATTAATGGAACTACAGTTAGAGAAGACAAACTACATATCCTATAAGGTGACAATAATCAGAAATATTACAGGGTAAAAAAGGAAAAAGACAAACAATGTACACTCAGGATTCAGCTGGAACAGAACAAGACTATTCTACACTTGGAAATCTGTTTATTGTAATCAGAAGTTTCATTTGATTCTAATAAGAATAACAGTGGAACTGTTTTTTTCATGTGAAAAAAAAACACATATTTTACTGGTTTGTCTTAGAATGTTCAGAATTAGTTGGGTTCATTCACATTTTCTAATAAACATGCTGATCTTAATGTTTTACTTTTTCAAATAATGCACACATAATGTAACAACAATGCATATCGAATATTTAAAAAAAAAAAAACTCTTTTCACTCTTGTGCCAAAGAAACATACTTTATTTGTTTGTCTTAAAATGTTGAGGACTAGTTCGCTTCATTATATGTTTAGCTCCCAAGGAATTTCATCCTCCCACCACCCCCATTATCAAACAAAAAATCCTCAATAAACTACAAATCATGTAGAGTAAGAAAAAGAAAAATTCCAACTCATATCGAGAAAATGAGACCTTTGAATTGTCACTGCGATTACAAAAAATTACAAATTAATACCTATTCACTTTTGGGAATCTTTAAACTAAAAATCCTTTTCCCTATTAATTTTAAAATACATATTAAACATATTTATATAAAAAATAATAAACAAATCAAATTTCAAAATACCAATATTCAATCAAAGTAATTTTTTTTTAATACAAATGTAAAACTAAGCCCAAGTCTATCTAAGCATACAACTAGCAACTTAGCACTTAGTGGCCCTTAAAAAACCAAAAAAACATATAGATCAAACCTTCAAAGTTATGGAACAAAAATGATAATTCAAGATTTAATGACAGATCTCTTCATCTAATGTGGCCACTCTACAAGATCGTTGCTACACGTTAGGGACTTGCTTGCAATTAACAATATTTCGTCTACCCTTTATTAGGGATTTTTTTTTTGTTTGAGCTCATAATTTGATTTAATTGATTGATGAGGATTTTGATTGCATGCAATTAACAACATTTGGAATTTTTGTTTGAGCTCATAATTTCATTTAATTGATTGATGAGGATTTTAATTTTAACATTTTTGGTTTAAAATGGAAGTGTGTTCCAACATGATGTTTGGGTGAATGTGGAGTTCTCTATAACAAAACAAATGGAAAGAATGATGAGGAAAATTATATATAAATAAGATAAGAAATTTGAGAAACTTTTACAAAATGCACGTGCTCGGGTTGATGTTGGTTTCAATTCAAAATTTATTGTGATTAATCTATCCAACATGGAGATGGATGATACCTCACATTGTGTTCTAGAGTATGGTATAAACTTTGTCGTTGTTCCAAGGAGGATTCTAGCGAAAGAATTGATCTATGATATTGAGTATGCTATCAACAAAATTTATGTGGACAAGGCTAAGGAATTAAGATAGGACTATGCAATTGTGATTAGAAGAACAAAACCACCTAAAAGAAACTTGGACACAGAATAATTAGTTGCTTGAAAGAACTCGAGGAATAATTCCAACATTATGATTCTAAAGGAAGATAAGGAAAATGCTACTATTATCATGGACACAGAGGATTATGATCGTAAAATGATTGAACATTTGTCCAACAATAGCTATAAGAAGTTAAATGGTGACATGAGCAATAAGATTATGAAAGAAGTCTCTTTTGTAATAAAGAAACCATCATTTGATGTGGAAACAAAGGAGAAACTTCTTCCAAAGAATCCTTGCATCCCAAGAATCCATGCATTACCAAAGGTGCACAAGGAGAATGTCTCATTGAGACCAATAATTAATTTTATTGGTTCACCCACATACAAGTTTGAGAAGTTCCTTGCTAAGAAATTAAAATTATGGTTGGGCATACATAGTTCATTGTCAGAGATTCCACAAAAATGATCAAAACAATTAAGGATACGAGATTGTAAAAATATGATACATTGATGAGTTTTGGTGTAGTCTCACTATTTACAAAGTTTCACATGGAGGATGCAAGTAAAGTCATTAGTGAAATCACTAATGAAGACACAACAAAATTGGTGAAAGTATTCTTGAAATCTAATGGGGTCTCCTTTGTCTTTGGTGGTTGCCAATTTATACATGGAAAAGTTTGAAAAACAAGAAATCGACTCCTATCCACTTAAGCCCACAATGTAGAAAATATACATCAATGATACATATGTAATTTGGCCACATGGAAGAGAGAGTCTATCTCGATTTTTTGAACATATAAATAACTAATCTGTGAGCATAAAGTTTACTGCGAAATTAGAAGAAAATAAGAGCATACCTTTCTTATATCTCCTCATATCCAAAAAGAATGATGGATCAGTATTGCATCAAGTCTATCAGAAAAGAACTCATAAAACCCACTACCTACATGTGAACTCCCATCACTACCTTGCTCAGAAATGTAGTGGCATAAACACTCTAATCACTCAAGCTATCAGAATATCTGAAAATAATCACATTGAGCTAGAATTGAAGCACCTAGAGAATGTATTTATAATAAAGAGGTATAATAAAAAAACAATTTGATAGGGTTGTCTTAAGGGCGAGGAGAGGACCTCATAAAACGAACAATAAGGAGAATCCTCCTTTACATTAAGGGTAAAACCAACAAAATTGCAAAAAATATTAAGAAAGGAAATAGTACTGTCTCTTTCTCCCCCCACAACACAATTAAAAAGCTATTGGATCTTGCAAAGGATACCACAAACACAAGAAAGAAAAAAGGTGTATATTTGATCCCTTGCTCTTGTGGTAAGCAATATATTGGTGAAAATGGAAGATCATTTCAAGTAAGGCTAAGTGAGCACTATATTGACATTAAGGCATAACTAAATAAAATGGTTTTCATTGGTTGAACATTTGCAAGATATTGATCACTACACATGTGTGGAATATGCAAAAATCATCGCTAAAATAGACCATCACGGGAAAAGGAATATATGGAAGGCCCTAGAAATTGAGCTTAACTAGAAATATAAACATAAATGTTGGGTTAATGCTAAGTGAAGCTTGGGGGCATGTCCTTCAGAGATTAAAATAATAATCCATGAAATTAAAAATTAGAAGGTCGAGAAGTTTGATCCATCTATCAAATTGAATTATTACTAATTTAAATGTATTGATAAAACATTAGTTGATTTTAAACACTCCTAAGGTTGATCCAGACTCTAGGATTGAAATGTTGAATTTTAAAGAAAAGTTAATGCAAATTCCTCTCTTAAAACAAGAAAATAATAACTAGGAATCACAAACCCAATAAGATGGGGAACAATGAAGAAGCTTGAAAATAAGGAGGGTCCCTATCTAAGACATGTTTTTTCGGAGATTCACTTCTATCATTTGAGGATGAAAAAAAAATGCATGATAGGCATGAATCCATGAAAGCGATTAGGTCTATGATGCCTCAAATGCCTAACATGTGAGCTTGAAATTTGGCCATGGGGTGATCCGGATTTTATGAGCAGAACGAAATGAATATAGATTATTAACAGGTTCTTAACACAAAATAACAGAGATACAGTAAAACTGTTTTTCTATTCAATAATGAAATAAGTTGAAACTATAAAATGCAGTGGAAACAAGCTTGCTGGAATGGTGGCGGCTTATCTCTGAGAAGAGATGTGACAGTTGTGCACATTCGCTAGAAGAAGATTCCAATGAAGCTCTGAAGGCCTTTTTACAATAAACAAGAATGACCAAAACCCTAGACATCCAAAAACCTAACCCTAGGAGATGAAGCGCCAAAAGTCACGTGGGCCCCGTTTGGGTAAGTTAGAACATCAACTTCCCGAGGTCGTAACTTTTGCATACGATCTCCATTTTAGGCGTGTGATAGCCCGTTGGAAAGGTATCATCGAGGAGACTCATTTTGGGGGCTCAATCATACCTTTGGATATCTTTAAGGAGCTCGATCCTGAAAAACCTTCATTTAGGCCCTCAAAATGGCCCCAGAAGTTAAAACTGCTAAAACTAGTAAATTGCCAAAATTGCCAGAAAACTGTTTTGAGCCAGTTGGAAAAGGTGGGTGGCCATCGATATCCATCTGGATCAATCCTCCCTCCTTAGGAAGAAATGGTCTCCATTGCGTTGAGTTCCCCCATCAGATGAGGAAATTTCTGTTGAATTTGGCCCCCGGTGAGCCACTTGCCTTGGTGCAGGAGTTGCCCTACTTTGACAACTCGATAAAGCTGGATTTTTTGTTGTCGAGTGCCATTGATTTGTGTGTCCACAATATGATCATTGGATGCCTGTTGTATGCAGTCAGGGTTGAGCTATGTTGGTGTCAATTGTTCTGCTACTTCTGAGGTGTCCAATAATGGTGGGAAATAAGGGCGAAGGAGATCCACATTGAACATTGGGTGCAGGCCAAGGAAGGGAGGAATGTTGAGATCAAAAGAGTTGTCCCCCACAGCCTTGGTGATAGTGTATGGCCCATAAAGGAGTGGGAGAAGCTTCCAATGGGGTCCTGTAAGGCGTTCTTTCTGCAAGTGCAACCAAACTTTGTCGCCCACCTGAAACTTATGTGGCACCCAATGTTGATCATGGCATTGTTTGTACTTGTCATTGGACTTCTGTAGGATATCTTGAAATTGTTGGCAGATGTGTTGGATCCGCTCAATGAACCGGGTGGCTTTGTCAGCTTCAGTTGGAGCATGAGATGAGCCAGTCAAGGTGACCGCAAGGGGAAGTGCAACATCTATGGGACCCAATGGTTGGAATCCCAACCCCACCTGAAAGGGGCTATGGCTGGTTGAGCTATGCAGGGCTCGGTTGTAGCTATGTTGAACATAGGGAAGGCTCTCATCCCATGTGTGAGGGTTCTTTGAATTATACATGTGAAGGATATGCACAATCATTTGATTTACAACATTGGTTTGGCCATCTGTCTAGCGGTGGAAGGTCATGGATTTGGTGAGCTTGGTGTCTAGAAATGACCAAAGGCTCGACTAGAATGTGCTGAGAAATCAACTATCCCGATCTGAGACAATGGTTTGTGGGATTCCAAAATGTACCCAAACTTGTTCAAAGAAGAGCTTGGCAGTGGCCTCTTCTATGATGCTCTTCTTGTAGGCAACCAGAATCGCCATCTTAGAAAATCGATCAACAACCACAAAAACAAAGTCATTTCCTCGCTTGGTGGATGGGATGCCCGACATGTAGTCCATTGAGATGGATTCCCATGGCATGTCAGGAGTAGGAAGAGGGGTGTACAGGCCCTATTTCTTAGTGGTTGGTTTGGCAATAACACAAGCAGTGCAGGACCTAATATACTTGTTGACCTCCTGTCGAAGTTTCGGCCAGTAGAAATGTTTTTGTAGCATCACCATTGTCTTTTCGATGCCAAAGTCTCCTGCCACCCGACTGTAGTGGGATTCCTAGATTAGCTTCACTCACTTACTTGATGGAACACATATATGGACTAGACGACACAACAACCCATCCTGAAGATGGAAATTATCAACAACTTCGTTTGCACCCAACATTTGGTAGGTGGTGGTGAAGTCAGGGTTTTTCTCATAGAGTTAGGGCCATCCAGATGTCTCATGGCTCCAAGATTCTAGCACCGTGGTGAGTGTTGCGACTGGTGGTCTACTAAGGCAATCAATGAGGTGATTCGTGCTTCCTATTTTATACTTAATGTTGAGGTGGAATTTTTGTAATTATGTGGACCACTTTTGATGGCGGTCATTCTGCAATTTTCCCTGTGTCTGCATGAACTGCAATGGCTTATGATCAGTGTGCATGACTATCTCCTTCCCAAGAATGTAATGTCTCCACTGGCGGCAAGCTTGTACAATGGAGTACATTTCCTTGTCGTAAGTAGGGTACTTACGGACCGTATATGACAATGTCTCACTATGATAGGCCAAGGGGTGGTTGTGCTGAGTGAGAATGGCACCCACAGCATAGTCTAAAGCATCTGTCTCAATTTCAAAGGGATGTTCCAGGTCTGGTAGTGAAAGTACTGGGGTTGAGCACAAGCGTTTCTTCAAATCATTGAACGCTTGTTGTTGGGACCGGCCCCACACAAATTTCGCCTTACCACCAACCCTGTTTATTTGGCTGAGGGCCCATGCAATATGGGAGAATCCCAACACGAACCTGTGGTAGAAATTGGCAAGGCCCAAGAAGCTCCGAAGCTCAGTGACTGTCGTTGGGGCTGGTCAGTCACGGATGACTTGGATCTTTGCTAGATCCAGATGTACGCCATGCTGATCAATGATGTATCCTAGGTAATGGACCATGTCCATGCTGAAGGAGCATTTTTCCAAGTTGGTGTATAGCTTGTGCTGCCACAGGGTGTGAAGAACCTGCTGAATATGCTGCAAGTGTTCAGCCCAAGTCTTTTTGTAAATTAGAATGTCATCCAGATACACCACTACAAAATTATTGGTGAATGGTCGCAGGATATCATCCATCATCCTCATGAAAGTTGTTGGAGAATTTGTCAAACCAAAGGCCATGACCAACCATTCAAAAAGGCCTTCCTTTGACTTGAAGGTGGTCTTCCATACATATGTCTGTTCTATCAGGACTTGGTGGTAGCAAGACTTCAAATCAATCTTACTAAAGTATTTGTCCCTCGTGATTTGATCAAAGAGGTCGTCGATTCAGGGAATCGGGTACCGATTTCTGATTGTGATTTTATTCAGAGCCCGATAATCAATACAAAGTTGCCAGGTTCCATCTTTCTTATGTACCAGCACGATTGGTCTCCCGCAAGGTGATGAGATAGGATGGATGTGCCCCTTGTGGAGTCGTTCTTGGATCTGTCGCTTAATCTCCTCATTCTCTAACAAAGTGTGGGGATAGACTGGCCCATTGGGAAGTGGTTCTTCGGGGGCCAAATCGAAGGGGTGCTTGACCTGGCAGTTTTGGGGTACCACTGGAAGCGATGGGAAGATATCTGAGCATTCTTCTACCAACTTATCTACTTGCTTCTGCTTTGTGGAGAGGTCGACCGCAGAGACCCTGGATGTGGCTGTGAGCTTTCTCTTATTCTGAGAGTGAATCACGAAGAAGAAAAACTTCCCTGTCTGAGAGATGACCTTCCTACATTTCTTAGCAGAGATCAAGGAAATAGCACTAGGTGGGACTGCCTCGGGTATCCTGTACAATTTCATGTTCAAAGTAATAATAAGACTATGAGGCCTACACTCATATACAGCATGACGTTTCCATAAATAAGGTTGGCCCAAAAGAACATCACAAACTTCAAGAGGAGCAACATCACATAATACCTTGTCTTTGAAGGGCTTGATGTTATACGACAGTAGACACTGTTGGTTGACACGGAGATCACTTCCTTGGTGGAGCCATCCAATGGTGTAGGGTTGTGGGTGCAGCGTTGTTGGCAGGGCGAGCCACTTGATGACCTCTGATGAGATGAGGTTCTTCTGGGCTTGACCTCCTCATTCTCTAACAAAGAGAAAGGAAAGACTGGCCCATTGGGAAGCGGTGCGTCGGGGGTCAGATCAATGGGATGATTGACCTGCAAGTGCAGAGGTACCCCTGTAAGCAAGGAGAATATATCTGAGTATTCTTCCACGATCTTATCTGAAGAGGTACTTGCTTCTGCTTTGTGGAGAGGTCGATCGTAGAGACCCTGGATGTGGCTGTGAGCTTTCTCTTATTCTGAGAGTGAATCATGAAGAAGACAAACTTCCCCATCTAAGAGATGACCTTCATGCATTGCTTAGTATAGATCAAGGAAATAGCATTAGGTGGGACTACCTTGGGTATCCTGTACAATTTCCTGTTCAAAGTAATAATAACACTATGAGGCCTAGACTCATATACAGCATGACGTTTCCATAAATAAGGTTGGCCCAAAAGAACATCTCAAACTTTGAGAGGAGCAACATCACATAATACCTCGTCTTTGAAGGGCTTGATGTTGTACGACAATTGACACTGTTGGCTGACGCAAAGATCGCTTTATTGGTGGAGCCATCCAATGGTGTAGGCTTGTGGGTGCAGCTTTGTTGGCAGGGAGAGCCGCTTGATGAACTCTGCTGAGGTGAGGTTCTTCTGGCTACCGCTATCAACGATGAAGTGTAGCGAGGTGCCTTTTACCCACATCTATGAATGGAAGAGGTGCTCTCCTTCTTCTCTCTCATCTAGTTCACCAAGCTGGAGCTTGGTGGTAGAAACGGTGGCACTGGGTTCTATGTCAATGATCTGTCTTCCCCTTTTAGGTTCTATCTCAGAGTCAGAATCTGCATCTGATACGGAGGCTTTCACTTTGGCCACCAACGACTGCTTTGAGTGGCAGTCAGCAGTGTTATGCCAAGGAATCTTATGGAAGTTGAACCACTTCTCGGTATCTTTGTTTGTCTTTCCGGTGTCCTTATTTGCTTGTGGCTTGGAATGGTTGTCTTGATACTGTCCATCTTTTCTCTGTCCTCTGTTCTGTGGGTTGGGGCCGCCCTTTCCTGGCTTTTTTTCTAAGGGGTTCCCAAGCCCAAATTGTCACATCTTTTGTTTGAGCTTTTGCTCGATTTTGATGGCATATTGGTAGGACGTGCCCAAGGATGGGATGTCTAGAAATTTAATTTTGGTCTCGATGTATCTATGCAGAGCACTGTGATACTTGAGCACCATATGTCGCTTCAAATATTTGATACCCATCTTGGTGCGCAAGGTATGGAAGATATTTGTAAAATCGGGCACTGCTTGGTCTCTTTCTTGCCGCAGTGTGGTCCATTTGGTATACGGGTCATCATAACTTATGACAGGGTAGTATTGTTCCTTAATAGAATCCTTGAATCATTCCTAGGTGGTCGTGACTGAAAATAATGAGGTTTCTTCTATTTCCTTTTGCTGACAGAAAGTTTCCCACCAATCTTTGACATAGGGAATGACTTTGAGGAGCGCAAAAGTAATATTTTCTCTATTCAAAAAGTTATGGACAGAAAAATACCCTTCTAGTAGATTCAACCACTTGTCTATAGCATTTGCGTCTATCTGACCTTCAAATATAGGAATATCGAAGTGTATTTGTACCTTGAAGGGGGCAGCGCCCCCGTTCGAAGAAGATGTGTCACCTGTTGGTCGTCGCTGAAGGATTTGCGTGAAACTATCCATCATCGCGTTCCTCTGTTGCGTGAGGGATTCCTCAATCAATAGTTTGAAAGGATCTCATGTCTCGTCATCTTTCTTTTCTCCTGCCATGAGATTTTTCTTGGGCGTGCGAGAGCTTCTGTCCTCAAGAGAAACAAGCTCGAGACCCAACTCTTTGTACTCCAATCTCGTTGGGGACATGCATTAAGACGACAAGGAGAAGACCGCTCTGATACCACTGATCCAGATTTTATGAGCAGAATGAAATGAGTACAGATTATTAACAAGTGATTAACACAAAATAAAAGAGATACAATAAAATTGGTTTTCTATTCAATAATGAAATAAGTTGAAACTGTAAAATGCAGCGGAAACAAGCTTGTTGGAATGGTAGCGGCTTATCTCTGAGAAGAGATATGACGGTTGCGCGCATTCTCCAGAAGAAGATTACAATGAGGCTCTGAAGGAATTTTTACAATAAATAAGAATGCCAAAAACCATAGACATCCAAAAACCTAACCCTAGCATATGAAGCACCAAAGGTCATGTGGGCCCCAATTGGGTAAGTTAGTACATCAACTTCCCGAGGTCGTAACTTTTGCATATGATCTTCGTTTTAGGCGTGTGATAGCCCATTGGAAAGGTATCATCGAGGAGACTCATTTTTTGGGATCAATAATTCATTTATATATCATTGAGGAGCTCTATTTGGAAAAACCTTCATTTAGGCCCTCAAAATGGCCCCGAAAGTTAAAACTGCTAAAAATAGTAAATTGCCAAAATTGTCAGAAAATTGTTTTGAGCCAGTTGGAAAAGGTGGGTGGCCAACGATATCCATATGTATCATGGGGTATATTCATTCCAATAGTGTAATAGGTCTAGAAGTAAGAGCTGATCAACCCAGTGCATGTTGGTTTGGGAAACTGTCCTCTGGTAAACTGTTGTCAATGAAGGTTAAACATCCCCTGAAGGAAGAGGACAAGCATCCATGGTCTTCATAAGACATAATTTCTAGAGAGAACCAAGTGACTCTCTAAAGACACAAAAAAACATCCTCTAATCTCATAATAGGAAGAACATTGAAATATAAAGTGGTTCTTAGTATTTGGCTCTAAGAATTAGATCTAGCAAATATGGTGATTTGTCTCAATGTGAAGTTGGTGGGAGAAATATATAAGTTTGGTGTGAGTACCCTTAGGCTGTAAGGTGACTATATTTTGGTGTAATATATGGGATGAATGAGTTCATCACTGCACTGGAGATAGGGGTCTAAGTAGTGTTGAAATTTAGAACGAAGAAACTCTCTAGAATCAAACCATGTTGATCGAAGGTAGGATCTATAATATATTAGTATGAATACCATTGTTTATCTCAATGTTAGAGATATTGGGATAAACCATTGATACCACTTACCCAAAAATATATCTAAAATCACTTTCTATAATTGCATTGCAAGAATTTTCCTTGAGGGTTATGAGTTCCCAACTCGAAATGGGTATAACTTTTGTGATGCTTGTCATAATCTACACTATTACCCCCATTATGAAATGTTATGGCTACTCTGCTTCTAATGGACCTAGGTTGGCTGCAATTTGGTGAATAGGTTGAGAGAGAAACCTACCAAAATAATCCTCCTTTTTCCTTAAGAAACAACTCAAATACAACTTACTATGATCCTTAGCCCCTAAAATTGTATCACAAACAGAGTATAAAAAATGATCGACACTTTATTCCATATAAAAATGATCTGGATTTATGAGCGGAATGAAATGAAACCATATTTATAATATTAAAACAAAGACACAATGAACAATAGCAAAGATCCAGTAAAACTTGACTTCTATTAAATAAGAGATATGCTTAAAACTATAAAATGCATACTGAAAACAAGCCTGCTAGAATGGTGGTTTCTTATCTCTGAGAAGAGATGTGATGACTACACTCATTCGCAAGAAGATGAGTACAATGAGGCTTTGAAGTCCTTTTTACAATAAACATGAATTCCAAAACCCTATACATCCAAAAACCTAACCCTAGGATATGAAGTGCCAAAAGTCATCTGGGCCCCGTTGGGGAAAGTTAGTACATCAACTTCTCGGGGTCATAATGTTTGCATATGATTTTCATTTAGGGTGCACGATATATCGTTGGAAAGGTATTTATGAGGATATTCATTTAGGGGGATCAATCATATATTTAGGCTATCATTGAGGTGCCCAATCGTGAAAAACTTCATTTGGGCCCTTAAAATGGCCCGAGAAGTTTGGGACTCGAAAAAACTACTAAAAATAGTAAGTTGCCAAAAAAACAGTTTTGAGTCAGTTGGAAAAGGTGGGTGGCCACCGAGATCCTCCTGGATAAATCTTCCCCCTTTAGGAAGAAATGGTAACCATTGCGTTGAGTTTCCCCATCAGATGAGGAAATTTCTATTGAATTTGGCCCTAGGTGAGCCACTTGCCTTGTTGTAGGAGTTGCCCTATTTTGACAACCTGATAAAGTTGGATCCTCTATCGGCAAGTGACCTTGACCTATATATCCATGATCTGATCAATGGATTCCTATTCCATGCAATCGGGGTTGAGTGTTGTTGGTGTCAATTGTTCTGTTATCTCTGAGGTCTCCAATAATGGTGGAAAATAAGGCCGAAGGAGGTCCACATTGAACACTGGGTGCAAGCCAAGGACGGGGGGAAGGTTCAGCTTGAAAGAATTGTTACCCACAACCTTGGTATTTGTGTAAGGTCTATAATGGACTGGACGAAGCCTCTGATTAGGTCTTGTAAGGCATTCTTTTTGCAAGTGCAACCAAACTTTGTCTCCCACCTGAAACTGGTGTGGCACCCAGTGTTGATCGTGGCACTTTTTGTACTTGGAATTGGAATTCTGTAAAATATCTTGAACCTGTTGGCGGATGTGCTAGATCCTCTCACTGAACCGGGTGGCTTTGTCAATTCCAGTTGGAGTATGCGAGGAGTCTTCCTGGGTGGCCGCAAGTAGTGCAACATCAATGCGAATCAATGGCTGAAATCCCAACCCCACCTGAAAGGGGTTGTGGCCAGTTGAGATATGTATGGCTCTTTTGTACCTGTGGTGAACATAGGTAATACTCTCATCCCAAGTGGCGGGGGAGGGGGGTGCTTGGAATTGTACATGCACAATGGTGATGAAAAGATATGAAATGATCTTACTCAAGCATTTTCAGATTCTGCTTAGCTAAAGAAAAATAGACGAGAATATCACCCTATGTTTATAGCCAACAAAAATAACATCCTAACTCACAAGTATTAATTATAAGTTCTTAGGATAGTCTTTTATCAACAAAAAGCTTGTTGGAAATTCACTTTTTATGTAATTTTCTGAACATATCAGTTGTTGAAATAAATGTAAAGATAGAAGAAAATTCACCAAGATGATAATCAAGACAGATGAGACATAAAACAATCCCTTATTTCATTCAAATTCACCAAAGAGTCATTTTATTTACAAAATCTCATGCAAAAATTTTGGACCAAAGTCAAACTTAGACATCCTCGATGGAACATACAAAAGGACCTCTAACAGAAAACCAAAACTGAACTCTAAAAGATGGATAAGCTTGCCGCAGATTGTTGCCCACTCGACTCTGCACAATAGCCTTTGTCAATCATGAAAACTAATTCACAATCAGACAAGTCTACACAGACTATCAAACATAGATCAACACCTCTGAAAAATAAGTGTCTAAATGATGTTATTCAACCCTGAATATTGTTGTCTACAATAAGACCCTGCTATCATAAAAGAGAATTAGGCTTGTGATGAATAAATGAATAAATGAAAACTGAACTATCTCAACATAAACTCAAAGAGAAAACCTTAGTATGCTTCAGCTTCTATCCTCCTCTTGTTCCTCCCTTTCCTTTTTCTTTTAACAAATTAGAATTGGTTGAAGTAGTTGAACCAACTCATTAGTTAAGTTAATTAAAAGACTCAACTAACTTTAGTTAGGGGGAAGAGTAATATTTATAATAAGGGTCGTAAATAAATAATAACTAGTAGGTGGGACCCCTTGTGACTCCCTTTAGTTCATAACAATCATAACATAACCATTAGTTAAGCAAAACACACCTCCTTGTGTCTCCCATCAACATATTCACTTTTGGAAATTTTAGCTCATGAAATTTGAAATTATTTCAAAAATAATACTCATATATTCAAAATAAAACATGTTGTCCAAAGATCCCTGAAGTCAACTGTCATAAAACAATAGATAAAATAAAAACTCAAAAACCATATTTCCCAGTCTACGATGCAACCCTTCCTTGATTGTTGTTGTCGCCTCTTGATTTTCCTGAATTCGCCTTGGTTGTGGAGAGCCTTTAGGCCTAATCTCATTGATCACATGGGAACAATCCTCCCTCAAATGAATCCGAGAAGACACAGATTTGTCAGATCCATTGGAGGGTGAGGAAGGGGCAACTGTGGCTTTTCCTTTATCAAGGCATTGGTAGGCCTCAGTTTTCAATCTCTTTCTAGCATGAAAGGATTGCACTGGCAAGTGGTCTGGGTCATCTTGGATAATGGGGTTAATAGGCAGAGGAGCAGGCAAGGACAAGTTGGGCCAGCCACGATGTTGGGAGACTGTCGGGTGGAAAATCTCCTCCCATCCATCATTTTCCAGGACCTCGGGTTATATTGAGACATGAGGAGGTACGGGGATACCAGGGGCTTGCGTGGCATGAAAAGGAGACCTTTCGGGCCTAGGCTGGACTATTCCCTGCCCAATCCAATTGAAGAATCTGGCATGAAACAATTTTCCAAGCTCTTGTGAATCAACGTCAAAATGTATGGAGAACCTAGGCCTTGTTGGGCCTCAATTCCAGCTACCTCTACCCATGTTTCCTCGGCCATGGCTACCTCGACTGAAAAAAATCATCCTGCATGCGTGATTGATTAGAAAATAGTCTTTTAAATAACCATACATGACAACTCTTAAAAATATGAAATAGATTTGGCTCAGCAATGTATCAGACTCGTGTAATCCAATCCATACAAATTGGTTTACTGTTAATCAATGAGCAGGGGGTGAAAAGGGTTCTGGGATATACGAGGGGTTTGTATTGAGAAAAACATGATACAATGAGGGGGAAAAGAACATGGTTACTTATCAAAGACAAAAAAAATCAACTGCAAATAAAACCAATAAAACATCATTGTAATCCACACAAGACACTGCCACTTTCAACTGCTTTAACACCAAAATTCTCTTGATTGTAATCAATCTCATAACTGGGAGTGAAAAAAAAATATGGGAGATAACGTGGTTTGTAATTAGTGGAAAATGAAATAATGGAAGGGAAGAAGAACGATTACTATTCATGAAATTAATTAAGTGATCCGTAAACATTCTGCAAATAAAAATGGATGCACCAACCACAATCATTGTGACCAAATAATAATTACTGTGTATTTAACTAGTTCACTATCCATAATCAAATATCCAATACAGTGCCATCGTAAGACAATATGCATTATGTAAAGGGATTATGTTTCTTTCATTTATATACTTTGCATCTTATAATAGTGACCATTCCACTGTGTTAACCATCAAAATCAACCACGGCCCATGCGCTTCTTCAATCCATAACTATACTCAAAGGTCATGTTTTCAAATTAAAAATGAAAACACTATCACTGCAATCAGGCCTATCATTTAAATGCAATGATATTCGTTAACATATATATAGGCAGAAACCTAATAAGACGAATTAAATTGCAAAATCCAAATTGACATTTGTACAGCTAACAACCACCATTTCGATACAAGATATGCACAGGGTAATTCACCCGTGCAATGAAATTTTGCACTGAAAAAACCAATTCAATGTGACTTGAAAACTGGGCCATCCATCCAACATGGAGAGGGCTTCGACAACATGCCCTTCTTAACAAATGGTCGATCACAACAAATAAACATGCTTAAAACCCTGTGAAATCCAAGCTGTCCATACTATACACAATGTGCAACCACCAAAACACCATGATGCAACATCTCCAAATACACAGTCACAACAATAACTCAATCAATCTAACACATGATTAATTCAATTTAGTCCAATTGCGATCAACTATGTTGTGCAAACTCGGGCTTATACAATCAAGCAATCATAAGGATACAGTGGATATAGTTTCTACAGTCATGTGGTTCAATATTCATTCGGCCCTAAAAGAAAACCCAAGTTACCACGACCATTATTTCATTGTGAAAAACAGCATACACACAACGCGACATGCGTGAGCACTGTTAAGCATTTGTAACCAATGCCAACTAAACATCCAAACAATCCTTAGTGCAAAAATGCCAGTGACTGTGTAAATTGAGTGATGCCAATAACAATGCAGGATTTGTCATTATTATCATAGAGGCAGTGATTAAATGCCAAACCAACATGACTGCCATACGACCAACTAGGTGAGTCCATATTCAAAGTAATCGACCATACATTCAATCCACAATAACCCATAACAACTTGACAGGCCCGACGGTCTCCTCAATAAAACTCCAGACTGGAGGGTTAAGGGTTTGTTATGTAACCAACACAAGGGGAACATAGCCAATTCCTAGTAATGGTGAAAACTTCAAGGCCAAAGGTGTGCACACAGAGAGATCCATGATTCATTCGTGGATAGCTAACAATCCATGGCAGGGGGCCATAACAAAAATGTGAGGCTCCCATTCAGCCTAGCAATATTATTTAACGCACACAGGGTATAACCCTCATGTTCTTTGTTCAAACTACCACAGTACTGAGGTGAAGACAGGGCCGAGTTAAGAAAAGAACACCCACTTCGTGACCCTTAGTGGTGGAATCAACCAATGCCCAAGCGAACGAAACACAGTGATGCAGGAGACCTCCAACTACTAAACCATAAAAACCAAAGACTAGATTTAGTGACAAATGCATGAAGATATCCATCCACTCAAGACTAGACAAAGACCCTCCAACTAAACCAACAAGGATAACAAAGAGCTACTGCCCAGGATGACAAATAACTCCATGAATTCAAAATTATTACAGGAAGAACCATCCACTCTTCATTCCAAGAACACAATTTCAGACAGTTGCAACACTTAGGAAAACACAAACCAATACACCTGAGCCAGTAATTATTTCATAACGAAATCAGAGTCATGAATGGCCAAAAAATACATACCTGTAATCAAATTCCTTAAAACGGGAGTTGGTCAAGTGGTTCCTCTCTGCTTAGAATTTGGAGCATAACCACAGTAGTAAGATCGAACAATAGCCTGACTAGGGTGGCGGCTAACGAGAGGAGTAAAGTGACATGTAGTAAATGCACGTCGCCTCCACCCACAATGCATTAATTCATCAGTACATGCCAACGAGTTCTTCATGAACACCATCACTCAACCCATGTATCGAGACCATCATCACATTAAACGGCAATAGTGTGACTTATTCCATAACATAATTCAAGTTCCATATAATTCAACAATTCGCATAACCAATAGCACTATTACTTTTCCAAATGTGCCACCAACATTTTATACCATATGCGTGTTAACCATATAACTCAATCAAAATTGCATATCCATTTACTTGCTAGCTAGGATTTAACAATAATTGCTAATTCTTTCATGCATGTAGTATAGTTTATAGGATAGCTTTAAATTCTTCCCCTTTGCAATTATTTCTCATTTCCTTCCAATTGTTCGCATGTAGTATGGTGGAATTGGATCCCTTTTCTTTGCATTTGT
Source organism: Picea glauca (assembly GCA_000966675.3). Lineage (NCBI taxonomy): Eukaryota > Viridiplantae > Streptophyta > Pinopsida > Pinales > Pinaceae > Picea > Picea glauca. Next base: position 21,216 of record JZKD02S1814264.1, read on the forward strand.
TATAGTATTTTTTCTTTTCTCAAAACTACCCTTTATGTAACTTCACTAACATGTTGTTGTGTAGGTGCGATAAGAACATATAGAAATTATCTTAATGAATAGCATAGGTTGTAGTAACATAAGGAATCAGCACTTCATAAGCTCAAATCATGACCAATAACAACAAGATCTCATCAACTATGTGAGTCGTGTCGCACATCATCATAACATCAAAATGAACAGATCTAATCTTCAATCGTTTAAGGGGGTCCCACCTACTAGTATTATTTAATTTTTATAATAATAGGCTTTTAGCAACACTTTGCGGGTGAAACTTCGTTGACAATTTTAATCATCAACAAACTAGCGACTCCACAGGAAAAATTGTTTTCAACAGATTTAGAACTCATTACTCATGGTTTCGCAGAACAAGAACAATAATTTTAGAAGACCTAACCAGAATAATTATGCAACAGGGGGAAGTGAGTGGATTTAATGGAAAGATGATCGGCAATTTGGGAATAATTCATGAAAAGTGTTAAGTATGAGACGTTTTTACCACTATATGTATAATCATTCAACTGGAATATGCTCTTAACTTTCAAGGAGGGAAATTTATAGATTTTCTCTTAAGATCTCAATGGATGAAGAAATGGCAAGAAGAAGCAGGTGATAGCCAATTCTTTATAAGATAACAGTGGAATTATATAACAATTTCAAGGGCCCTTCAGAGGAGACATCATAATAGCTATGTAAGCTTGATTTTTATTGGCTAACAATGCTTTGCGGGAGTGTCATTGTGGCAGAATTGATCCAACATCCTATTTGATCGAATTAAGCAAAGATAATAGGAAACAAAATTATGACGAAAATAAAGTTACAGAAACTAAAACAACAGCAATGAAGACATAATGAATGAAGCAAAGAAAGAAAACTTAGCTCAGAAGGAAGAAATAAAAGTACTAGAATCATAGAAAAGAAGCACAAAAAATTGAAAGCATAGTTAGGCTACTAGTATACAGAAAATCAATCAGCATTGGAACTTTTCATGCTGGCCCCTCGCAATACTTCAAGTGAGGACTGTTAGTGCTATAGGAGAAAAATTGTCTCTGTAATTCCCCTAGAATGTATGAATTAGTGTCCAATACACAAGTAACTTGGAAAGGACCCAACACTTGAAAATATGATTTAATTATCATCCCTTTGACGCACATGATTAAATCATCAAGATAAGCATGGAGACTGGCCAATTCATTGAAAGTTGTGTGCATAGGCCTTTTAAGGGCGATACTTGCATAAAGTAAGCCAAAAGGCAGGAATTTGTAAAGCATAGCATCACAATTAGTAATAAAAGTGGTTTTGTGAACATTTTCCCCTTTTACTTTGATTCTCTTGTAACCAAACAGAGCGTCAAGTAAGGGCCTTAACTGTGACTCTACAACCTGCTGCAAAAACATTTCCATATGGAGAGGAGGGAAGGGATTTCTCATAATTTCTTGCCTGAACGTTCGAAGACTAATACAGGTTCTAATATTATTAGTGATCCTCGAGGCCAGTTCCCAATTTGAAATCCATTCAGGGTGGACTGAAGAAAATGTTCCAGCCCTTAATAAATCTCTCAACTCGCTTCGAGAGGGTGCTTCCAGTGAAAAAATAACAAGGTTTTGTTTTTGCTTAGCTAGTTTCATAACCAGCTGAACAAAACCAGGATCAAAACCACGAAGATCCTCATAGGACCAAGAAAAAATCTTTTGAGATTCACCGAGTAGCCTGGTGGAACCCATCTCTTCTTTAACAGAACATTGGACATTCATTTGAACATTCGTTGATGACTTAGGTGTCCTAATGTTCAGGAGGATGGTTTCAACCACCTTATTTTGTAACTCCTCTTCTTTCTATTTTTCTTTGTTGCCTACAACACTCAATGAAAACAAACTCTCAAGAGGATTCAAGCCCTCGGGAATCTCATTATTTTATGTGGATATAATATCCTCGGGCTTAAGAGGTTCATTTTGAATGACAACACAAATGCTCTCATCGTTAGGGATGGACTTCCAAGATCCTTCATTTTTAGGAATGTATGAATGATGTAGAGATTGTAGAGCACAATCAAGCCCGTGAGGCAAGATTTGTTGATTAGGAGAGGTTGCAAAGACAGCTAACCGATCAGCCATTGAATTCAACTCCTTCTTAACATGAGTGATGTTGAAAGATAGAAGGTTTGAGACAAGTTCCCAAATAGTTTGGGAGTATCGTTCCATCAGCTTGTCGCTAGGAGAGCATGTCTTATGTATCAGGTTCACAACAAGCTCAAAATTTCCAAAAAATGAAAGGTGACCACAACCAAGATTAAGGGCGTTCTCAATGCCTAATAATAAAGCTTCGAATTCAGTGGCATTGTTTGTACAAGCAAACTCTAACCTGTATGAGAGATTATGGATTTTTCCTACAGGGGAAACCAAGATAATACCAGCCCCATTTCCTTCATTAGAGTGTGAACCATCAAAGTGCATATGCCATAAATCATCATCTAAATCATTTCTTTCCAAAATAATAGTATCCTCTTCATCAAAGATGGAATATACTCCTAGGTCTTCTTCGATGCAGTTTACGCTAGATTACGGAACACTCTCTATGTAGGGTGAAATTATTACCTCTCTAAGGACTATAATATTCTTACCATTCTGAGGAACGAATAAATGTGTGTCATTGAGCGAGAGGTATCCACCTGTTAAGGCTTGCCAATCTCTCCCCAAGATAATTGAGTGATTTCTTACAGGCATATCAATCACATGAATGTTGTGGGTTGTCCTTATCTTAGGATGAGCGCATAAAACCAAGGTCACATCCTTAATCTCGCCTATGGTTGTTTGTTGTAAACTATTATAGGAGAGAATGCTTCTAGGGTTTTCATTTGTACAAGACAAGCCTAGCTCTTCCATAATAATCTTCGACATCACACTTGGGCCCGAGCCACCATCGATGAGGCAACAATGGGAAATCTTATCCATGATCTTTATAGAAATATAAAAACGGGGTTTTTTTACAAGGTATCTAAAGCTATGTAAACCTACTTTATTTACAAAAGAATCCTCTACATCTTTGGAAAGATTGGCTACAAAGGAAGATTTTCCTTCCATGAATTGTTTTATATGCATCTGTTGTTGAGGGACAACAACCATTTCTAGGAGGGTTGCATCTTCTTTGATGTTGTCGAATTGATTCAAGATATTGTATTTAGAAGAGGGAAGAGGGGGAGTGATTCCTTGACTCTTAGGAACTTAGGGAACCTAAGGCGCAGCAGTGGTTGAGGACAAGCTCAGGATAGAAGAACCGCGAGGAGGGTCAAATTTAACCTTGGGAGCATAGGCTTTGTTCCCAGTATTAATAACCATGACATCCTCTGGCTCCACAAAGTCTAGGAAAATGATAGTAGCTTCTGGTCTCTTACCAAATATTTTATCTCCAACACTCTTCTTTACCTCACATGTGGTTTCTTCGTGGTGCTCTTCTCAAAAATTACACCAAAAGGTAGGATATCTTTAGGCTGAAAATTATTTTCAACCAGATTACTTAAAGGGGGTGTAGAAGAGGATGAAGCTCCAGGGGTGAGAGGGGAAACAATATATTTCCACTCAAATTCTATCATATGATTGTTCATATATTGTACTAGCTGTAAGAGAGCGGACATGTCTTTCTATCTAACTGATTCTCCCTGGGGAAGACCAATTCTTTCAAGTTTTTCTTCATACTCTGAGCAAGTATGCAGATTGGAACTGAGATTATCAATGGATTTTTCCTCGGGCCTATGAAGGTAGGGAGAAGGCAATGCATTGTAGTAATGCATGAAAGCGGCTTGGTTATGAGGGTAGATAAGTTCAGGGATTTGATTGTACAACTTGGTGAAACGCAAGTTAAAAGACTTGATGGTCTCACCATCTTTATAAGTGACATTATTGTATTCCCTTAACTTCTTGGTAGGGCTTTTGGATTGCCCATAAGTGGATCAGGACCAATATATTAACTCCTCCCAAGTAGACAGGATCTTAGGAGGAAGGTCAAAGAAGTTGGCCGCAGCCTTTCCTTCCAAGGAATTGACGAACAAGTGCATGCAGGTGTCATTTTCGTTGGCCCCTATGTTATGACAAGCATTAGAAAATTCCACTAGGTGTTCATTGGTACTGACAATGTTATTCCCCAAAAACTTAGGCAGGTTCTTTTTAAACTTTGGAAATGGACGAGTAGCAGGTGCTAGGTTAAGAGAAGAGGACACATGCCACAGTGTGGTTGTGGCATCTTCTTCGAACTGAAAAAGTCCATTCTTTTTTATGACTTTGGTGGGGTTTGTGGTAGATTGCATAGGGATATTGTGGCTATATAAGCTACCAATCACTGATGACAATGAATATTGAGAAGATGAAGCACTTCGAGTGCCACCAGAACCTCCACTAGATGTCATCGTGCAGATGATAGGTGAGGGTAAGAAAGACGAACTAGATGAATCAGATAAAGTTCTCCTTAGAGCACTTTGTTGGGCAGATAACACAATGTTTTTCCTTCCTATTTCAGCAATAGGATTGATTTCAGATGACAAGCCTCTTCTTCTTCTAGAAGCATGAGAATCTAAGGACATGAAAGAAAAATAAAAAACGAGGAAAAGGAAGGTTATTGTTGATTTCTAGGCTATATATGTCTAGCTTCCAATTGTTCTTGAACACTAATATCTCGTTCAATTGCCGCCCAAGAATGGTTAAACTCAGCACTGGTCCTGGCAGTGTCTAAAATAGTATGAAACAAGTTCAAAGAAATGTTTGTATGGTCCTGGAGACCGGGCTCAAGATTGAGATGCCTTGCAACAAGAACAGTCACTAATAGTAAAACAGTCAAAGAATCAATTTCAAAAAAGAAAGATGTATCGATGAAAAATCGAATATAAAAATTAACTGGAGAGATATCAAGGATCTCCCCAGTATGGTCGCCAAATAAATGTTGAGGAAAAGATATGAAATGATCTTACTCAAGCATTTTTAGATTTTTCTTGGCTAAAGAAAAATACATGGGAATATCACCCTATGTTTATAGCCAACAAAAATAACATCCTAACTCACAAATATTAATTACAAGTTCTTAGGCTAGTCTTTTATCAACAAAAAACTTGCTGGAAATTCACTTTTTACGTAATTTTATGAACATATCAGTTGTTGAAATAAATATAAATATAGAAGAAAAGTCACCAAGATGATAATCAAGACAGATGATACATAAAGCAATCCCTTATTTCATTCAAATTCACCAAAGAGTCATTTTCTTTACAAAATCTCATGCAGAAATTTTGGACCAAAGTCAAACTTAGACATCCCCGATGGAACATACAAAAGGACCTTTGATAGAAAACCAAAACTGAACTCTAAAAGTTGGATCATCTTACCACAGATTGTTGCCCACTTGACTCTACACAATAGCCTTTGTCAGTGATGAAAACTAATTCACGAACATACAAGTCTACACTGACTATCAAAGATGGATCAACACCTCAAAAAAACAAGTGTATGAATGATGTGATTCAGCCCTGAATATTATTGTCTACAATAATACCCTGCTATCATAAAAGAGAATTAGGCTTGTGATGAATAAATGAATGAATGAAAACTGAACTATCTCAACATAAACTCAAAGAGAAAACCTTAGTATGCTTCAGCTTCTATTCTCCTCTTGTTCCTCCCTTTCCTTTTGCTTTTAACAAATTAGAATTGGTTGAAGCAGTTGAACCAACTCATTAGTTAAGTTAATTAAAAGACTCAACTAAATTTAGTTAGGGGGAAGAGTAATATTTATAATAAGGGTCATAAATAAATAATAACTAGTAGGTGGGACCCCTTGTGACTCCCTTTAGTTCATAACAATCATAACAATCATAACATAACCATTAGTTAAGAAAAACACACCTCTTTGTGTCGCCCATCAACATATTCACTTTTGGCAATTTTAGCTCATGAAATTTGAAATTATTTCAAAAATAATACTCATATATCCAAAATAAAACATGTTGTCCAAAGATCCCTGAAGTCAACTGTCATAAAACAATAGATAAAATAAAAACTCAAAAACCATATTTCCTAGTATGCGATGTAACCCTTCCTTGATTGCTACTGTCACCTCTTGATTTTCCTGAATTTTCCTTTGGCTATGGAGAGCCTTTAGGCCTAATCTCACTGATCACATGGGAACAATCGTCCCTCAAATGCATCAGGGAAGACACATATTTGTCAGAGCCATTGGAGGGTGAGGAAGGGGCACCATTGGCTTTTCCCTTATCAAGGGCATGGTGGGCCTCAGTTTTCAATCTCTTGCTAGCATGGGAGGATTGCACTGGCGAGTGGTCAGGGGCATCTTGGAAAATGGGGTTAATAGGAGGAGGAGCAGGCAAGGACAAGTTGGGCCAGCCACGATGTTGGGATACTGTCGGGTGGACAATCTCCTACCATCCATCATTTTCTGGGACCTCGGGTTGTAATGAGACATGAGGAGGTATGGGGATACTGGGGGCTTGTGGGGATTAGAAAGGAGGCCTTTCCGGCCTAGGTTGGACTATTCCCTGCCCAATCCAATTGAAGAATCCAGCATGAAACAATTGGCCAAGATCTTGTGCATCAACATCAAAATGTATGGAGAACCTGGGCCTTCGTGGGCCTTGGTTCCAGTTACCTCTACCTTTGTTTCCTCAGCCATGGCTACCTTGACTGAAAAATCTCATCCTGCATGCGTGATTGATTAGAAAATAGTGTTTTAAATAACCATACATGACAACTCTTAAAAATATGAAATAGATTTGGCTCAGCAATGTATCAGACTCGTGTAATCCAATCCATACAAATTGTTTTACTATTAATCAATGAGCAGGGGGTGAAAAGGGTTATGGGATATACGAGGGGTTTGTATTGAGAAAAACATGATACAATGAGGGGGAAAAGAACATGGTTACTTCTCAAAGACAACACTAATCAATTGCAAATCAAACCAATAAAACATCATTGTAATCCACGCAAGACATTGCCACTTTTAACTACTTTAACACCAAAATTATCTTGATTGTAATCAATCTCAGAACAGGGAGTGAAAAAATGCATATGGGAGGTGACAGGGTTTGTAATTAGAGGAAAATGAAATAATGGAAGGGAATAAGAATGATTGTTGTTCATGAAATTAATTAAGTGATCCATAAACATTCTGCAACAAAAAATAGATGCACCAACCATAATCATAGTGACCAAATAATAATTATTGTGTATTTAACTAGTTCACTATACATAATCAAATATCCAATACAGTGCCATCCTAAGACAGTATGCATTATGTAAAGGGATTATGTTTCTTTCATTTATATACTTTGCATCTTATAATAGTAACCATTCCACTGTGTTAACCGTCAAAATCAACCACTGCCCATGCGTTTCTTCAATCCACAATTGTACTCAAAAGTCATGTTTTCAAATTAAAAATGAAGTCACTATCACTGCAATTAGTCCTATCATTTAAATGAAATGATATTCGTTAACATATATATAGGCAGTAACCCAATAATCCAAAGTAAATTTCAAAATTCGAATCGACATTTATACAGCCAACAACCACCATTTGAATACAAGCTATGCATAGGGTAATTCACCCATGCAACGAAATTTTGCCACTGGAAAAACCAATTCAATGTGACTTGAAAATTGGGCCATCCATCCAACACGACAAGGTCTTCGATAACATTCCCTTCTTAACAAATGGTCAATTGCAACAAATAAACATGCTTAAAACCTTTTGAAACCCAAGCTGTCCATACTATACATAGTGCACAACCACCAAAACACCACGATGCAACATCTCCAAACACACAGTCACAACAATAACTCAATCAATATAACACGGGATTACTTCGATTTAGTCCAACTGCGATCAACTATGTTGTGCAAACTCAAGCTTATACAATCGAACAATCATAATGATACAGTGGATATAGTTTCTATAGTCATTTGGTTCAATAATCATTCATCCCCAAAAGAAAACCACAATTACCACGAACATTATTTCATTGTGTAAAAAATCATACACACAACGTGACATGCGTGAGAAACGTCAAGCATTTGTAACCAATGTCATCTAAACATCCAAACAATCCTTAGTGAAAAAATACCAGTGAGTGTGTAAATTGAGTGATGCCAATAACAATGCAGTATTTGTCATTATTATCACAGAGGCAGTGACTAAATGCCAAACCAACACGAATTCCATACAACCAACTGGGCGAGTCTGTATTCAAATTAATCGACCATACATTCAATCCACAATAACCCATAGCAACTTGACAAGACCGACAGTCTCCTCTATAAAACTCCATACTGGAGGGTTAAGGGTCTATTATGTAACCAACACAAGGGGAACAAAGCCAATTCCTCGTAATGGTGAAAAATTCAAGGCCAAAGGTGTGCACACAGAGAGAGCCATGATTCATTCATGGACAAGTAAAAATCCATGGCAGGGGGCCATAACAAAAAGGTGAGGCTCCCATTTATCCTGGAAATATTATTTAACGCATGCAGGGTATAACCCTCATGTTCTTTGTTCAAACTACCATAGTACCTAGGTGAAGAAAGGGCCAAGTTGAGAACAGAACACCCACTTCATGACCCTTAGTGGTGGAATCAACCAATGCCCAAGTGAACGAAACACAGTGACGCGGGAGACCTCCAACTACTAAACCATAAAACCCAAAGACTAGATTTAGTGACAAATGCGTGAAGATAGCCATCCACTCAAGACGAGACAAAAACCCTCCAACTAAACCAACAAGGATAATAGAGAGCTACTACCCAGGATGACCAATAACTCCACAAATTCAAAATTATTACAGGAAGAACCATCCACTCTTCATTCCAAGAACACAATTTCACACAGTTGCAACACTTAGGAAAACACAAGACATACACCTGAGCCAGTAATCATTTCATAACCAGAGTAGAGTCACGAATGGCCAAAAAAGACATACCTGTAATCAAATTCCTTAAAACGAGAGTTGGCCAAGCGGTTCCTCTCTGCTTAGAATTCGAAGCATAACCACAGAAGCAAGATCGAACAATAGCCCGACTAGCGTGGCGGCTAATTGGAGGAGTAAAGGTGACGTGCAGTAAATGCATGTTGCCTCCACTCACAATGCATAAATTCATCAGTACATGCGAATGCATTTTTCATTAACACCATCAATCAACCCATGTATCGAGACCATCACCACATTAAAATCCAATAGCGTGAATTATGCCATAACATAATTCAAGTTCCATATAATTCAACAATTTTCATAACCAATAGCTCTATTACCTTTCCAAATGCACCACCAACATGTCATACCATATGCGTGTTAACCATGTAACTCAATCAAAATTGCATATCCATTTATTTGCTAGCTAGGATTTAACAATAATTGTTAATTCTTTCATGCATGCAGTATAGTTTATAGGATAGCTTTAAATTCTTCCCTTTTGCAATTGTTTCTCATTTCCTTCCAATTGTTCGCATGTAGTATGGAATAATTGGATCCCTTTTATTTGCATTTGTTATAGTATTTTTTCTTTTCTCAAAACTGCCCTTTATGTAAGTTCACTAACATGTTTGTTGTGCAGGTGCGATAAGAACAGATAACAATGATCTTAATGAATAGTATAGGTTGTAGTAACATAAGGAAATCAACAATTCATAAGATCAAATCATGACCAATAACAACAATATCTCATCAACCATGTGAGTCATGTCGCACATCATCATAACATCAAAATGAACAGATCTGATCTTCAATAGTTTAAGGGGGTCCCACCTACTAGTATTATTTAACTTTTATAATAATAGGCTTTTAGCAACACTTTGAGGGTGAAACTTCATTGACAATTTTAATCATCAACACACAGGATGTGCACGATCATCTGGTTGACGAACTCAGTTTTTCCATCTATCTGTGGGTGGAAGGCAGTGGACATGGTGAGCTTGGTGTCTAGTAGTGACCATAGGCTCGACCAAAATGTGTCGAGGAACTGAATGTCCCATTATGATATATTGGTTTGTGGTATCCCAAAGTGTACCCACACTCATTCAAAGAATATCTTGACAGTGGCTTGCATTGTGATGCTCTTCTTGCAGGCGACCAGAATCGCCATCTTGGAAAAGTGATCAACAACCAAAAAAACACAGTCATTTCCCCGCCTGGTGGATGGAAGGCCTGACATGTAGTTCATTGAGATGGATTTCCAGGCCTTGTTGGGAGTATATAGAAGAGTGTACATGCCTTGTTTCTTATTCACCTATTTGGAAAAAGCGTAGATGGTGCAGGACCAGATATACTTGTTGACATCCTGTCGAAGTTTTGGTCAGTAGAAATGTCACTGCAACACTGCCACTATATTTTCCACGCCAAAGTGTCCTGCCATCCAACTGTAGTGGGATTCCAAAAACATCTTCGCTCGCTCACTCGCTTGATGGAATGAAGAGATGGCCCAGATGGCACAACAACCCAACCTGAAGATGGAAATTAGTAACAATTGTGTTTGTGCCCAACATCTGGTAGGTGTTGGCAAAGTTAGGATCTGTCTCATAGAGGTGGGGCCATCCATAGGTCTCGTTGTAGCACACCTTTTCTGGCTACCAAGGTTTAAACGCTATTAAAAGAAGACTATAACACCACTTTGTACATAAATCATACAGGTATTATAAATTCCATGCATTTAAACAAGTAAACACATTCTACACCGAGTATTCATATGAGTTACTGCCATAGTTAGCAATCAATAGCATTTCATATTAATTCATATACACAGTGGAAATCATGATAACATAAGCAGTAGAGTCATGCAAAACATGATTAAAACATAATCAGATACTTATCTTTTAACAGTGGTAGAATCCACCAACCAAGTGCAGGCCTTCCACGAACCTCCCAGCCTTAGACCACACTGCTCATCAGCTTAACAGTGGGTCACCCCTGAGCTGGGACTAAGATCCACCCCAAGACAAGGAATCCTAGGCTAAGCTGAGGTTACAGGGAAAAAAACACACAACCACAAGGAAGGGATTCTCTACAAGGAACCTCCCACGCTCACTGCCCACAAACTCTCATTTCCCACATGCCTGTTCCACCCCAGGAGTATACACCTTCTCTGTCACCTGGGCAATCCTTCGGCTACTAATATCCCTTGCCTTGGGTTATAGGAATAGGCCGGACCAGAAGTCTCCGGGATCTATGGCAGTTACAAGGTTCCTTCAAGGAGTTCTCTCCTTCCTCTGCGCACTCTCTCACCTGGAGGGAGTCGCTCACAGGTCCAACAACTTGTTCTTCCAATCTTCAACCACCTCTCTCACCTAGAGAGACTGTTGTACAAACTAGCCAACAAGCCACATAGGATCAAACACTACACATCCACCACAATCCACGCTAATCCAAACACGAACACCCCAGGGCAACTCGAGACTAATGCAACAGTAAAACTAGGCTTAGCAGGGACGAGACACTTCTGTTTTCTCAATTTGGAAACACAGAATAGACTCACACTCTGGATTCTCAGGGATGCGTGACGATTCATCCATGTAGGGGTCGATTCGGACTCCCCAGTTTAGAACAAAGAAGGGGTATACCAACATTCCAGAACAAACACAGACTCTTTTCTGAAATCCACGCAGGCTTCTCATTCAAGGAATTTACACACCGGTTTTCTCGGAGCCAGACACAGACTTTTCAAATCACAGGGACACACAAAGGTTCTCTACAGGAGTCGGGTTGGTAGTACTATCCAGGACTCTGTACGCGTTCAGAAAATCGGGTAGAATGGAGGAGGGACCCTTCTCACAGCTCACCCTGGCCATTTTATTCGCATGCGTCAGGGTTGACACTTGTCACCCATGAAACGACATGCGTTCCACCAGCACGCATCTCCCTTGTATGTTCTCCCCTTGCCAGAAATTAGGTTAAAACATAAAATGCACATGTCTTTTGGGATATTATTAAAATGTTATTCCCAGGCTTAAGCCCCCTAGGCTCAACACTTATCCCCTTTTCCCACCTTCCAGCCCCTAATTCCTTGCCCACTCTATGGATTCTTAGTCCCCCTTCACTCATTCATCGTGGTCGGTCTGCACATGGCAGTGTTTATATTTTATTAATTGTTCTGCGTGATTACATATACAACAACAGGCTCCTAGCCTTCAACCAACATATAAGCCTCCAGCTTATAAAAAATTGGCTCACCAGCCTATAAAACATAATTACAATTCCTTTTAGAACATGGTTCACAACGGGGCTCAGCCTTGGGGACACTACAATCCCCCTCCCCTTATTTTTGCATTGTCCTCAGTGCAACTTACACTGTCTCTGCAAGCCTTTCAAAATTTTCAAAAAGATGTGGGTACTCTGCCTGCATAACCTCTTCATGCTCCCAAGTCGCATCCTCAGGACCGTACCAGGTCCACTAGACCTTTACAAGCTCTATAGCTCGATTCCGGAGCTGTTTGCTTTTCCTGTCCAATATGTGCACAGGATGCACTTGCAGGACACCTTCTGGTTCCACCTGAATCACATTCCAATCGATAACATGATTAGCATCAAGTATATATTTCTTAAGCAGTGAAACATGAAACACATTATGTACAGTCATAGATGCAGGTAATGAAATCATGTATGCAACTGGCCCAATCCTTTCCAGGATCTCAAATGGACCACAAAATCTTGTTGCCAACTTGGCGCAACTTCCCAGCTTCAAGGAACTCCTGTTAGTTTTCACTTTCAGGAAAACATGGTCACCCACTTTGAATTATCTGTGGTTTCTGTTACTATCAGCGTAACTTTTCTGCCTGCCCTGGGCAGCTTTTAGATTCTGTTTAATTCTTATCATTTGGTCTTCCATCTCTTTGAGTAGCTCAAGCCCAACTACTACTCTGTCAGTTGGATTATCCCAGCTCACTGGAGTGTTTCACTTTCTTCCATAAAGCGCTTCGAATGGGCTCATCTTCAAGATGCATGATACCCATTATTGTAGGCGAATTCTACCAAATGCAGGTAGTCTTCCCACCTTAATGGTTTATCCATCACATACATTCTCAGCATGTCTTCTATTACTCTGTTCACTCTCTCTGTCTGTCCATCAAACTCGGGATGATACGCTGTACTAAAGTTCAGATTCGTTTTGAATCCTTTGAACAGTCCTTTCCATAAATTCGAAGTGAATTTTGGGTCCCTATCAGACATAATTGTCTTAGGAATTCCATGCAAGCGTGCAACTTCTTTTAAAAAGATATCAGCAACATCAGCTGCTCTGTGGGTGGTTTTTAGTGGAATAAAATGGGCAGCTTTAGTAAGCTTGTCCATCACCACCATGATTGAATCATGCTGCTTGCTTGTTCTGGGGAATCCTGTGATAAAATCCATTGTTACCACGTCCCATTTCCATTCAGGAATAGGTAAAGGCTGCAACAACCCTGCTGGGTGCCTATGCTCAGCCTTAACCTTCTGGCACTCCATACATCTGGCAATGTATTTAGCGATTTCTTTCTTCAAACCCGGCCAAAAATAATGGCCTTTGATTGTTGCCATAGTCTTCTGATATCCAGGATGTCCAGCATAAGCCACGTTATGCATCTCCTTTAGAATTGTCAACTTCAATTCTCGGACATTTGGTACATACACTCTGTTTTTATATAGAAGTAAACCATCAGTTCCCAAGGTGTAACTTTCCTTGGTCTGTGGTCTCTCACGTTGTTGTAGCTTTGCTACAAGACTTCTGTACTGCAAATCAGTATTGGCAGCTTCCAAAATTTTGTCTTTCATCTCAGTCCGGTACATGCTAATGGCTATAGCATGTAATTCGTGCACTTTTCTGCTGAGTGCATCAACCACCTTATTTTCTTTTGCTTTGATATGCTTGATATCAAAGTCATATTTGCACAAAAACTCCAACCATCTTATTTGCCTGGCATTTAAAGTCAGCTAATCAAATAAATACTTTAGACCATTATGGTCTGTTCTCAACTCGAATCTCTTGCCCATGAGTTAATGTCTCCATTTCCTCAAGGCGTGGACAATTGATACTAGCTCTAAGTCGTGAGTGGTATAATTCCTCTCATGCTCCTTCAACTTTCAGGATTCATAACAAACTACAAATCCCTCTTGGCTGAGAACTCCTCCCAGCCCCTCCTTACATGCATCTCTGCACACTACGTAATCCTTGTTTGGATCCGCAATCTTCAGGATTGGAGCACTAGTTAGCAGCTGCTACAATCGCTGGAAGTTGCTTTCACATTCTTCAGTCCATTGGAACTTCTTCTCCTTCCTTTTCAAGGAAGTGATAGAATGAGCTATCCTTGAGAATCCAACTATAAACCTCCTATAGTAACCTGCCAAACCCATAAAAGATCTAACTTCTGCCACATTCCTTGGCACTGGCCATTCTCGAATGGCCTGTACCTTTTCAGGATCCATAGCGATCCCTTCTTCAGATATAATATGTCCCAAGTAATGGATCTGCCTTTGATAAAAAGAGCACTTGCTCAGTTTCGCGTACAGTTGGTGTTCTCTCAGCACTTGCAGCACCATTCTCAGGTGTTGCTCATGTTCTTCCTTTGTCTTGGAATACACCAATATATCGTCCAGGAAGACTATGACAAACTTGTCCAAATAATCTCTGAACACTCCATTCATTAAGCACATGAAAACAGTAGGCGCGTTGGATAGTCCAAACGGCACCACCGTGAACTCATAATGGTCGTACCTTGTTCTAAAGGTAGTCTTGCTGATGTCCTCATCCTTTATTCTCACTTGGTGATATCCAGATCGGAGATCTATTTTTGAAAATATTTCCACATCCTTTAATTGATCAAAAAGATCATCAATCCTTGGCAGAGGATACTTGTTCTTGACAGTGACCTTATTCAACTGCCAAAAATCAATGCACAGCCTCAACGTCCCATCTTTCTTCTTCATGAATAACACTGGGGCTCCCCACGATGACACACTGGGGCGAATGTAACCTTTCTTTAGTAGCTCTTCGAGCTGCAATTGCAACTCTTTCAGCTCTGGTGTACTCATTCTATAAGGAGCCTTCGAAACTGGAGCTGCTCCAGGCATCAAATTTATAGAAGCATCGATGTCCCTCTTTGGAGGTAGTCCAGGTACCTCCTGAAATATGTCCTTGAATTCCTTGAGTACTTCGTGGTCTTCCAGATTCGAGACTACATCTCAGGATGCTTCTTCCACCCGAGCTGCAAATAATTGATAGCCTTTCCAGTAACATTTCTTCAGCTGCATGGCTGAGATTTCCCTAACAGCCATGGCTCTGGGAATTCTTTGGACTGTTACCTGATTTCCCTCTTCGTCCAGACATGTAAACCTCTTGTTATGGCAATCCAGAAGGGCATGGTGCTAGTCCAACCAGTCCATCCCAATTAAGCAATCGTATGAGCCTAAAGGCAAAATGTTCAATTCAGCCTTAGTGTTCATTCATTTCATGTCCACTGAACAGGACTTAACCAATTCAATGACCTTCCTCTTGGTCCCTGTGGCCAACTGTACTAACCAAGACTTCTCATGTTTTCTTCTCGTTACATGCAAACTATCCACCACTCTAGGATCTATATAACTATGGATAGCCCCTGAATCAATCAAAATAACAAGTGGTCGGTTGTTGATCGTACCTTCCACTTCAATCATGTGCGATTGAAATTATTCTTGCTTGTTGTCCAGGGCTGCGTAGATCCTCAGCATTCTGTTGCCCATATCCTCCATTGTTTCATCTTGTTGAACAATATGTATAGCTCTTGCTTTTTCTTTTTTGTGGGGGCGGTCTCTGTACCTATGATTCCCTTTACAGCCCCAACACTCCATAGGTGCAGGCCTTGGCATCTGCTCACTCCCTTCAACTTTCCTGGGGTCTCTAAAAGATGACTGTCCCCCAGGGCCATTCTTGAAAAAAGGAGCCTTGTTTCCCTTCTGCCTCTGTTCTTTCTTAAACCTCTTCTGGTCATCCTAAGCCTTCCGAAAGGTAGGCTTTTCTCTTTATTGTTCGTGTAAGATTTTCACCCTTCTTATTGTTTCTTCCATAGTCTTAGGATCATCATATTGAATCTTGTCACCAATGGAAGGTGGCAGTCCACTCAGATACCTCTGAATCTTCAGTAGTTCTAGGAAACTTCGTTCATACTCATCAATAGTCATGCTTCCTATCTTGAGTTCAAAAAACTCCTTCATCTTTCTGTCATAGTATCTTTTAGTCAGGTATTTCTTCTCGAAATACTTCTTAAATTCCTTCCAAGTGACCTATTTCTCTCTGATGTGCTGCACCTGCACAAACTGATCCCACCACATGGATGCTTTTCCTTTCAGTTGGTACATTGCAATTCTTCGTTCTGCATGGGCGGAATAATTCTGCAGTTGGAAGTATTTCTTCATGCCAAGAAACCATGTCTTGGCATCTTCCTCCTTCTTATGTTCTCCATCGAATGTTGGAGGCTTAATCTTGTTCATCTCCCCTTTCAATTCCTCCTTTCCAGATTTTCGATGTTTTCTAGTAGGGGATGGCCTTGAACTACTGTGTGTCTTCCTGTCAGAATGTCTTTGGGAGCGACTAAGATGTCGGCTACCACTCCTTGACCTACTTCTTCTCCCATGGGTTCTACGACTCTCCGTCGTACTTGAGTCTGTTCCCTTCTCGAGTTTCCTCTCTATTCTTTCCAGGCTCTTCAAAAATTTTAAGTTTAATTCACCCTGTAGATCCCTGACTATCATGAGCTTTCGACTATCAGCTCGGCGAGCCTTGGCCTCTCTTTGAAATCCTTCAATGATTTTCATTATGTGTCCTTCCTTATCCTTCTCTTTTCCATGCCCATTGGAGTTCAATCCTTCGAATCCCAAGTTGACATCCTTTCCTTCCTGTTTGTCTTCTGTTTCGGGGGTAATCTGCACCTTTTCCCACTCCATACTCGGCGTTGGTTAACTGGAGTCCTGAGCTCCGTTGAACTCTGCACACGCACTGTGCAATTAAATTCGAATTTTGTTAGGCCATTACTCCTTCTAGAACAATCCATAACATTTATAAGCCAATACAAACAAGAATGAAAGACATTTCGATTCAAATAAGTTTTCTAAGCTCTCGTTCGGTTCTGCAATTTTCGTGTTTTCGAAACTTTCATTTTCGGCACTTTGGGATTTCGGGACTTCAGGTTTCGGGGTTTCATTCCATGAGGCTTTCATACTTTCTTTCCTTTCCAACCCCCGACTTCCGAAATTCCGATTTTCTCTACCCTCCGGGCCCATATAGCACAGCGGTCACCCACAACCATGGTAGCACATGGCACGTTCACAAGGGTCCACGTCGCTTTTAACAACGTCATCGGGTCCCACCTCTCTCACTTCTCTTCTCGACCCACTGGCACATGGTACATCTCCATGTGTCCATGTCCATTTCTAGTAAAATCCAACGGTCATATCTTTCTCAGATCTATGGTGCATATCCTTTCTGCATTTTGGGGTTTCGAGTGTCGGAAGTTCGTGCATCCACACATCTTGAACTTCCATTTGCCAAAATCCTGAAATCACTGTCTACTAACCTACCTAATCCCACGGTCAAGTTCTTCTCCCCATGATCTACGGTGTATATTGTTTTTGGGATTTTAGGGTTTTGGGTTTTTCGGAGGTGCTCACCTCTTCTCACCTCCCATCTCCCAAAACGTCGATTTCTTCTTGGGCAATTAACGGTCCCGATCTCTCTTAGATCGACGGTTACGATCCAATCATGAATTCGTGTTTCGTGAATCCTCATGAACTCACTCGTTGACTATTTTCAAGTTATAAGTCAGTGAAACACTGATCGCTCTCCACGTGTTCTTTCTGATGGACGGTCCTGACTAACTCGGGATTTCACGTATCGTGATTTCCACACTCCTATGCAATTCCAAAGGGATTTAAACCCCATGCACACTTTCCAGATCTAACGGTCATGAGGGATCACCTTCCCTCCCAAACAGATCCTAAATCTCCTACACTTCCGGTGTGGAGTCCTCTCTCCCTATGGACTTATACCACACTGGTTGCGGTTTCATAACGCCGCTATACCTCCTGAGCTTTAAAAACTCATCAAGTAACTCCTTGACACTTTGGAGCAAACCAGGGTCCGAAATTGGCCTTCCAGACCAAATTTTCCCTCGCATTCTCGGTCCAAAGACCGCTCCACTGGCCCATCTAGGCTCAATGTCGAAACCTTGGCTCTGATCCCAAACTGTAGCGCACATTTTCTGGCTACCAAGGTTTAAATGCTATTAAAAGAAGACTATAACACCACTTTGTACATAACTCATACAGGTATTATAAATCCCATGCATTTAAACAAGTAAACACATTCTACACCAAGTATTCATATGAGTTATTGCCATAATTAACAATCAATAGCATTTCATACTAATTCATATACACAGCAGAAATCATGATAACATAAGCAGTAGAGTCATTCAAAACATGATTAAAACATAATCAGATACTTATCTTTTAACAGTGGTAGAATCCACCAACCAAGTGTAGGCCTTCCACGAACCTCCCAGCCTTAGACCACACTACTCATCAGCTCAGCAGTGGGTCACCCCCAAGCTGGGACTAAGCTCCACCCCAAGACAAGCAATCCTAGGCTAGGATGAGGTTATAGGGAAAACAACACACAACCACAAGGAAGGGATTCTCTCCAAGGAACCTCCCGCGCTCACTTCCCACAGACCCTCATTCCCCACATGCCTGTTCCACCCCAGGAGTATACACCTTCTATGTCACCTAGACAGTCCTTCGGCTACTAATCTCCCTTGCCTTGGGTTACAGGAACAGGCCGGATCGGAAGTCTCCAGGCTCTATGGCAGTTACAAGGTTCCTTCAAGGAGTTCTCTCCTTCCTCTGTGCACTCTCTCACTTGGAGGGAGTCGCTCACAGGTCCAGCAACCTGTTCTTCCAATCTTCAACCACCTCTCTCACCTGGAGAGAGTGTTGTACAAACTAGCCAACAAGCCACACAGGATCAAACACTACACGTCCACCACAATCCACGGGAATCCAAACACGAACACCCCAGGGCAGCTCCAGACTGATGCAACAATATAACCAGGCTTAGCAGAGATGAGACACTTCTGTTTTCTCAATTTGGCAACACGGAATAGACTCACACTCTGGATTCTCAGGGATGCGTGACGATTAGTCCACGTAGGGGTCGATTCAGACTCCCCGATTTAGAACAAAGAAGGGGTATACAAACATTCCAGAACAAACACAGACTCTTTTCTGAAATCCACACAGGCTTCTCATTCAGGGAATATACACACCGGTTTTCTTGGAGCCAGACACAGACTTTTCGAATCACAGGGACGCACGAAGGTTCTCTACAGGAGTCAGGTTGGTAGTACTATCCAAGGCTCTGTACGCATTCAGACAATCGGGTAGAATGGAGGAGGGACCCTTCTCATGGCTCACCCTAGCCGTTTCATTCACATGCGTCAGGGTTGAAACTTCTCACCCATGAAACTGCATGCGTTCCACCAGCACGCATCTCCCTTGTATGTTCTCCCCTTGCCAGAACTTAGGTTAAAACATAAAATGCACATGTCTTTTGGGATAATATTAAAATATTATTCCCAAGCTTAAGCCCCCTAGGCTTAGCCCCTAGGCTCAACACTTAGCCCCTTTTCCCACCTTCCAGCCCCTAATTCCTTTCCCACTCTATGGATGCTTAGTCCCCCTTCACTCATTCATGGTGGTCGGTCTGCACATGGCGGTGTTTATATTTTATTAATTGTTCTGCGTGATTACATATACAATAGCAAGCTCCTGGCCTTCTGTTACCCATGATTTTGGTCATCATGATGATGTATAGATGATGGTGTACTCAGGGTCTTCATTATAACTTTCTCTTGAGAAAAGTTACCTTCATCTCTTTCCAGAAATCACATTTTTGAGGACTGTTCGCAGGCTGCTAGTATATTTTCATGTGAGAATGCATGATTCTCGCAGGCTGCCTTAAGCCAGGGTGCGAGAAGTTTGCACTGTGTTGAACGGCTAGGGTGCTAACTCTTTCTAAAGAATGGAAAAAGATGAATTCTCGATGCTTCTAGAAGGGAATCTTCTAGAAGGATGAGATGGCATTCGAATGGTTATCCTAGTACTGGATTCCCTGATATTTTGGGATCATTCTTATCCAAGTAATTAATTCATTATTTCCTATATATTGAGTGAATTCTCATGGAAAAGGTTAAGAAAACAAGGAGAAGCAAGACTCATTGGAGAATTGGTGAAAGATTGTGTGAAGGACTGAAGTTACAGCAGCTAGGAAACTCCAGCAAGTTTATCAAAGGTGGTTGATCTTCTTCATGCAAGTGAGAAAGTGTGTGTGTTGGAGCCAAGGGCCATCGAAAGGAAGTTTGCGACATCAAGGCTCATGTTGTAATCTTTACTTTCCATTAATATGATACAGTAATATGTCCCTTTCCCATAAAGTTAATTCCACTTTATTGTATAACTCCTTGATCATATACATAGATTCACTGTTGAATAG
>JZKD02S1814264.1:59965-73638 GCA_000966675.3 Picea glauca
CATCCGGGCATGACCTCTTCTACATGTGGCCATAAGCTTCCCTGAGCTTCTCTTTGGAAAAAACACCTGTAAAAGTCCTTAAAAGCCTCTGAAACCTGTCCCAATGTGTTCAGAGCATAGAAATTATCCAAACATGATATTTAAATCACAGAAAACAGACATAGGCTCACCAAACCATGTCCTCGATCAAAAAGGGTTGAAAGCTCCCTGGAGCTTCCTGAAACTTCAATGGTGAAAAAATTGCTAAAGAAGTCTTCAAATGGCTGTAAAAATGGCACCAATGGATCCAGCACGTCCAAAAACCCCTGGTTGTGCTTTTACGGCACCTCAAACGGCCAAACGGTGAAGAAGTTAGGCCTCCTCCATTTTTCTCCTTCAAGCTTTGCTGACACTGGTTCTGCAAATCGCACCCTTGTGCACATGAACCTGGAACACGCTCCAAAACGAGCGTTTAAACCCAACACCGAGTGGTTCCGAATAATCGTGCAAACTGTAGGACAGTTAGGGCGCCTCCAGCCCCCAACCGCCTAGACCACGGCCATCTGGGTCATACGACCTCGGGCTAAAATAGAAAGGGCCAAACGGTTTTACAACCGTGCCAACTGTTGAAACCACGCGCATAACTGTGGTAACCAACCCACGCGCTCCAAAACATGGCACATAGCACAATACACATAAAACCGAGGGTTAACAAACCCCGCGCACAGAACCACGCGCAATATAATATAATATGGAACCCACGCAATATAACATATATAAATATACATATACCCGCGTGCCATATTACACAATGGTTATAACGTAACCGCGCGCAACATTAATACAATGGTTATGTATTAAAAAACTATGGACCATATGTTATAACGGATCCATGTTATAATATGCGCGCCAATACAAAAATTGCGGTCATATGTAATGTAACGGAAACCATGGGTCGGGGCTAAACCCCGGCCCACCCCCCTTTCCATGCATAAACATAAATACAATGTAACCCATATCCTTTACAAGGACTAAGCGGCGGTGTATTGGTTAAAGGAGGTTGGTGAAGACTTGGGCGGAGGTGGAGGTCACGCGTGGGAATCCAGTTGACTCCACATAACTTTTGAGCCAACAGACAAACCAAAATTGGGGTGCCACGTGGCAGCCCTTGATTGGGCCACGTGGCACCCTTCTATTCGCCCAAAATATGCCATGTGTCACCATCCGATTGGACAACCACCATCCAATAAAAATATGCCACATCATCAAACTGCCACATCATCATCATGGTACGGCCCTGCCACGTGGCCGTACGGACTGTACGGGCTGCCCAGTCAGCACTTTTTTTTTTCCTGTTTGACTTTCCGAACAGATCGCTATATCTTTCGCTCCCGACATCCGTTTGAGACGAAACGAATTGCGTTGGTTTCGTGAAGACGAAGGCTACGCTCACGTCCGATTTGAAGCAATTCCAAGAATGTCTATTTTTGGGCTAAAATTTGACCCCTGGTCCAGATTTTGATCATATTGGGGCCTGATGGTAGACATACTTCAGATCAATCTTACTAAAGTATTTCCCCCCCTTCAATTGATCAAGGAGATCATATATTTGGGGAATCAGGTATCGGTTCCTGATTTTTATTTTATTTAGGGACCAATAATCAATGCAGAGTCTCCAAGTCTTGTCTTTCTTTTGCACCAACACGATTGGGCTTCCACAAGGTGATGAGTTGGGTCGGTTGTGCCCCTTGTAGATAAGTTCTTGGATCTGACACTTGATCTTCTCATTTTATAGCAGAGAGTGACGATAGACTGGCCCATTGGGTAGTGGTGCGTCGGGGGTCAGATAGATGCGATGCTTGACCTGACAGTGTAGAGGTACCCCAGTAGGTGATGAGAAGGTGTATTTTTATTCGTCCATGAACTTATCCACTTTCTTCTGCTACATGGAGAGTTCAGACACGGAGACCATGGATGTGGCTGCCACCTTTCGCTCACTCTAAGAGCGAATCACAAAGAAGACAAACTTCCTGGTCTAAGAAATGACCTTCCTGCATTGCTTGGCAGAGATCAAGTAAATATCACTAGGTGGGACTGCCTTGGGTATCATGTACAATTTCTTGTTCAAAGTAATAATAACATTGTGAGGCCTAGACTCATATACAACATGATGTTTCCATAAATAAGGTTGGCCCAAAAGAACATCACAAACTTCAAGGGGAGCAACATGACATAAATCTCATCTTTGAATGGCTTGATGTCATATGACAGGAAGCACTGTTGGTTGACATGAAGATCGCTTCCTTGATGGAGCCATCTAATGTTGTAGTGTTGCAGGTGTGGCATTGTCGGCAAGGCTAGCTGCTTGATGATCTCTACTAATATGATGTTCTCTTGGATATCACTATCAATGATGAAGTCAAATGGAGTGCCTTTCACCCACATTTGTGAATGAAAGAGGTGATCGCCTTCCTCTAGCTCATCAAGTTCATCGGGTTGTATCTTGGTGGTAGCAATGGTGGCATTGGATTTTGCGCCAATGATTTGTCTCCCCTTTTCTGGTTCTGAATCAGAGTCAGAACCCACATCTGATTCAGAGTATTTTACCTCAGCCACCAATGATTTCTTTAAGCGACAATCAACAATATTATGCCAAGGGCTCTTATGGAATTCACACCACTTCTCGGTATCTTTCGTCGTCTTCCCACTGTCCTTCTTTGCTTGTGGCTTGGAATAGTTGTCCTGAGGTTTCCCATATTTTATTTGTCCTTTTTTTTGATGGTTGGGGTTGTGCTTGCCCTTCTTTTTCTGTGAGGGGTTTCCAGACCCAAACTACCACGTCTTTTGTTTAAGCTTCTACTTGATTTTGACAGCATATCGATAGGTCGCACCCAAGGATGAGATGTCCAAAAACTCCATTTATGTTTGGATGTATCTATGCATACCACCATGGTACTTGAGCACCAGATGTAACTCAGAATATTTGATACCCATCTTGGTGCGCAAGGTATGGAAGACATTGGTGAACTCTAGCATTGTTTGGTCTCTTTCCTGCCGCAATGTGGTCCATCTTGTATACAAGTCGTCATAACTTCCAATAAGGTAGTATTGTTCCTTAATAACATCCCTGAAGGAACCCAAAGTGGGTGCAATTACAAATAATGTGAATCCCTCTATTTCCTTTTTCTCACAAAAAGTCTCCCACCAATCTTTGACATGGGGGACGACCTTAAGGAGCACAAATGTAATCTTTTCCCTATCAAAAAATTTGTGGACAGAAAAATACCCTTCTAGAAGGTTTAATCATTTAACTACGACATCTGCATATATTTGACCTGCAAATATGGGAATATCAAAATTGATCTGTACCTTGAAGGAGGCGGTGCCTCCACTTGAGGTTAATGAATCGCTTGTTGGCAGTGGTCGAAGGATTTTTGCAAATTTTTCCATCATATCGTTCCTTTATTGCTCAAGGGCTTCCTCAAGAAACATTTTGAAACGATCTCATGTCCCATCATCTTTATTTTCTCCCACCATGGGTGGTTTCTTGGGCGTGTGAGAGCAGTTTTACTCAAGAGAAACAAGCTCGAGACCCAACTCTCTATATCCCAACTGCGTCGAGGACATGCATTAAAAAAAATGATAAGGAGAATACTGCTCCGATACCATTGATCCATATTTATGAGAAGAACGAAATGAAACCAAATATTTATAATATTAACATAGAGACATAGTGAAAAATAACAGGGATACAGTAAAACTTGACTTCTATTAAATAAGAAATATGCTTAAAACTGTAAAATGCAGACTGAAAACAAGCTTGCTAGAATGGTGGCAGCTTATCTCTGAGAAGATATGTGACAGATACCCTCATTCGCAAGAAGATGAGTACAATGAGGGTCTGAAGGCCTTTTTACAATAAACATGAATGTCAAAACCCTAGACATCCAAAAACCTAACCCTAAGAGATGAAGCGCCAAAAGTCATGTGGGCCTCGTTGGGGTAAGTTAGTACATCAACTTCCCGGGGTCATAAATTTTGCATACAATCTTCGTTTAGGGCGCATGATAGCTTGTTGGAAAGGTATTGACTAGGAGGTGCTTGATCGTGAAAAAACGTTGTTTGGACCCTCAAAATGGCCCCTGAAGTTTGGGACCCGAAAAAACTTCTAAAAATAGTAAGTTTCCAAAAAATTGTTTTGAGCCAGTTGGAAAAGGTGGGTGGCCACCGAGATCCTCATGGATAAAAAAACTATTAAACTACGGTAACACCATGTAATGATCATCTTATGGAAGGATCGACTCCTATTCATTTTCCTCTTCGAGGGGGAAACCTCCGAGTGAGATAAGCTCCAATATAGTATACTCCAATACATGATTCATTAAGAGGGCTTCATCCTTATTTATAGCTAGCTATAAAACCATAATCATAACCAAATTATATCTACCTAGTGATGCTTCGTTGATGAGGCCACATTACATTTATTCAATGCTAACTACCTAGTGGTAATTATTTAATAATACCAAACATAGTGCACCTAGTCCACCTTACATTGAATGGCCACCATTCCTATACTATTATTACTCTATTGTGCCCTTTTACCCCCATTACACTCATAGTAAGGATCCCACCATTCGACCTTCACTTCCATTTTAAATAGATGTTGAGAAGATTGGTTACTAGAGTTTCATTTTTCAATCTTTGATTCTCCCTTCTCTCTCCTTTTTTCCTCGTGATAATCTAGTTTCTCACGAGATTCAATCATCTCCTATAAAATTCATAATAATATCCTAATATAAAATTCCTTAGCAACCAAAATCCAAAAATTCCATCCTTCAAATGCAAGATTTATCATTCTAGTCCATCACAACGATTTTTGGGTTCCAACCCAAACCAACCTAAAGCAATCCCAAATGTAATATTCCCATCACTAAAGCATCAATTAAGTCATACGGTACCTATGAAAATCAAATTTGGATCAATATCAAATAAATTTCAAGGAAAAAAACCCAAACAACTTCCAAACAGTGATTTATTGCTCAAATTATGGATGACTTAGTAATAATAGTGTTGAATATAAATCAAACTTTCATCCCATGTCTTAGTTTGTTTCTAATGATAACCCTAAAATAAATGAGAAATTAATTTTTTCCTTCCTATATCTACTCATCCATCCATTCATATGTGGATGGAAAGTAATTCTTCTCTTTGACTTAGTATCCATCATTATCCACTTGATATTCTGGACTTTGGAATCCCAAAGTGAGTCCACACATGCTTATGAGTATATTGGTTTCTTCTTGTTAATGACCATTTTATTACAAGGAATCAACTAAACCATCTTTCTTAACCTGGCAACTACTACAAACAAATCATGATCATGCTTTATCTTCCACAATTCTGCAAGGAAATTCATGGAGATACTTTCCCATGGTTAAATTGGGAAAATAAATGGTATATGCAAGCCCAAAATTCTATTAGCGGGAATTTAATCACAACAATATACACATGCTCTACTAAACTTTGGAACATCAAATTGCATAGGAAATGGCCAATAATCATACCTTTGAAAATTGAACAATGTCTTCCTACCTCGAAAATGTCCATTTACCTTAGAATTATGAGCTTCTCTCAGCAACATAATTCGATAGTACCATTTGGAATGCACAACTTGTCATTTAATTTATCTAATTTGTATCCTCCTTCTTATACTTGACAACACAATTAAATTGCATATAAGATATCTAGTGGTATGCTTTACTTGTTGTAACTTGGTTTCGGTTCATAAAAACCAAAGTGGCTTATGATAAGTGGGGATCGTACTATCCTCCCATAAAATGTAGGCTCTCTAATTCTTCACCCCTTGGTACAAGGAATATATTTCTTTATAATATGTGGGGTGGTTCAAAATAGTTCATGTAAAGGTTTTCAAGTTATAATAAATCAATCTTCCTTCTTCCATAGGGAAAACTCTCCCAATGCACTACTTAATGAATCAACCCCATTATCAAATGGTTTCTATATAGGTGCCTCACATATATTCTTCTTTAATGTGTTGAGTGTTTTCTCTTGTGTCGTGGTCGTTGCCTATACCTTTGTTAAAGAATGTAATGGCGCAACGCTATCAAAGAAATGTGGAATGAACTTGTGAATATTTTGGAAAGCTCTAACAACAGCTCTTACCTTGACCAAACTTGATGGTCTTGGTCATTTCATGATGGTTTAAACCTTGATTGGAAAGAACAATATTCATTAATTTGCATACTCAGACCCAACCTTATGTTAATAATAGTAACCTCAAATTTCACCATTTTAATGTGACTATGTAATTTGTCCTCTATTTCCTTCTATTAGTTCTAAAAATAATGGACAATATTCAACAATTTTACATCCAGGGACCCAACCTTCATGTTAATAATAACAACTTCAACTTTGAACATTTTAATGTGACTTTGCAATTTGTCCTCTATTTCTTTCTTCATTTGAGAGTGACTCTTGACTACAAACTCTATAGAGTTCAACAACTACGTTGAAAATGATGTTTTGATATGAATTAGCTTCCAAAGTACTCTCTGAATAAATAAGCATAGCCACAACAACAATTATAATGTATTATTCCTAAATGTACAAATAATAGAATATGACAAGTCAAATATTTAAACAATCAAATAATATCATAAACAAATTTTAAGAATATCCATACATAAATTGACAAATAAAATTGGGTTATATATCAACTATGCCAATATTGATACCCGCAAGGGTGTAGAACGATTGGCAAGTGCTGTGTAAATGGAAGGAAATGTAAAAAGGAGGTCTCGCGTTCAATTCTCACCCCGATTTACCCGTGCCCCATGCTTGCAGGTTGTGTGGACGCACCTGGAGGTTATAGAGGTAGTAGACAGGAATCAACCCTGTGTCACGCGAGTACGAGAACCGCGAGTTGTCGATTCCGCCAGTGACAGGAAAAAAAAAAAAAACTATGCCAATATTGATGAAAAAATGTAACTATGTCAATATTCATGAAAAATGTTTGTAAAACAATGACAAGAACAACATGAAGTTTTACAGCAAAGCCACATAGCTATCAATAAATTATGACTAACATCAACGCCTATACACTTTTGGGGAGGTGAATGAATAATACGATGCAAATGAATACAAAGCATTTTGCACCTTTTTTGTTCAATCTAACAATATTGTACTGTACAAGTGCTAAGAATATGAAGGAATATAGATAAAGTAGATGATGATCCATTATGATGATTGATCTTCTAGTTATAATTATTAGTCAAGTTGTCTATCCACATCACCCTAATGCATGCCTCATCATTAATTACACTTTGATTTTTTTTTCCTTACAACTTTTAGTTATACATTTGCTTGATACTCATGCTCTTTGTATCCATATACTTTTTTTTTGTGATTGGTAGAATCAACAACTAGTCGAGTACATAATTGCGTGACACGGAGCTGTGTTATCTTACTACTACCACTATAACCTCATGGCATGCTAACATGGCCCCTCACGCGGCATATAAGGTAAATCGAGGGTTTTGAACCGATAACTTCACATAACGGAGTACCTTAATAGTGCACTCCATCACCGACTATTCTACACCCTGAAGACGTATTCATACACTTTTTTGATTGACACATGCACTAAACTTTTTTACATACAATTACGCCTACTTTCTTCACTATGTCTTACTAGTCTACACGCCCATATACTTAAACTGATCTTAGAACAAACTCTCATCAACATGGTTATATGATATATTAGACAGTCGTAAATCATCTATAATCCTGGTTTTCCTTTTTGGTTCAAGGTTGGCTTACCGACGCTTTGAATTCATAAACAATATTATGATCACTTAATGATTCGATACTCTCACAATGTCTAAAGTCATATTTGAATATGAATTCTTACGTTTGGTGGTCATTTCCCATTTGCATAAAACAACATACTGGAGCGATTATATAACCATAAAAATACCTTGATATTCGTATAGTTTACGATATTCCTCAAACATGATTTTTTGGAGAGTTCGAGAGACTTTTCCAAGAAATGTCTGGGTGAATATGATTAATTAAATCATTGTCGTCTTCTTTTAAATCGGATAGCAATTGTTTGTAATATTACGAAAACCCCACCTTGGTTTCAGAAATGTCTGGGTGAATATGATTAATTAAATCATTGTCGTCTTCTTTTAAATCGGATAGCAATTGTTTGTAATATTACGAAAACCCCACCTTGGTTTCAGTGATAAAAGTTAATTTTCGGAGCATACACATCTCCAATGTTCATAAGTGATTAAAAAAATGAGAAATGAAATATAAATAACATTATCATCATGATGATAATGGAAAATGGAAAATCAAATATAAATAACATGATGATGATAATGGATATTATATTATCTTCAATGTTCATAAATAATTAAAAAAATAGAAATGAAATATAAATAACATTAACATGAAAATGGAAAATCAAATATAATGGTCTTCGTGGAAATTAATTATCATGGCCATCATAAATAATAAAGTTAATACATTATGTAGATTTGTAATATTATAATTGGTTTGAAAATAAAATTTAATTTTTTTTGGTAGAGTAATATATGAGAAGTCAATTCGGTTTAGCTTGGGTCGTTGGAAGGAATGATATTTATCCTCCTCACCCAGGTTTATTCCTCGCAAGTGACATGTTGAGCTCACAATGAATATATTATTGTAATGAGTTCGAGCCTTCTTATTAACTGACCTTGTTCCCTGAAAATTCTAGGGTTTACCATGGGTATCATCCTCGAAATGAGGGGAAGTACTCACAAGTTTTCCTTGGCAATGTAACCTGGAAAAAAAGAGAGTAATGCATGAAAACGTGTTCTTTATTCTCCACCTTCCTAATATTGTAAAATTTACATATTCTATTATCCCATGGTGTTTTAAGTCTAGCCCACATCCAATTTCACTATAAAAGCTCATGAGAGTTTGTTCTTATTTTAGTAATATTAATTTTTTTTTTAAGTTGCATATAATAAAGAGATACTTTTGTTCTTCTAACTTAGTTTTTATGATCTCTTTATAATACATTAACTTTCTCTTATTCTCAATTTTTTGAGTTCACCTCAATTTCTCTTTAAATTTAGTTGGGATACTACTTTCAATGGTATTAATACTATAAAGGGAGATCTCCTCATTTATTGAATAACAATTAGGCCAAAAAGTAATATCTTCACTCCACACAGTTAGGCCAAAAAGTAATATCTTCACTCCACCTCATAAACCTTGAGTGATTTTTTATAATACTTGAATCAATGTTATGAAGTCTCTTCTTCATGTTGATTAGTTTGTAATTGTAAATTAAGTAATTGATCATAGCCTTACTCTTAATGGATGAAAGGCTAGATTCATAGAGAAATATTATATCATTGGTTTTTAAAATCATTGATATATTAAAAAAAATCCCCATCAAAACTCTCTTCGAGAAAAAGTAGAGAAAATTTTATTAGTATTATTATAAAATTTGTAATTAAAATTATCTTGAGATGAATTGCAATATATTATTTTAAATTTGTAAAACAATTATTTTAATTACAAATTTAATAATAATAATAATAATTATTATTATTATTATTATTATTATTATGGATATTTGAGGTTCAAAAGTATCAGTAATAACCTCATCATTCCTTATATATGTATATATATCATATCAAATATTTATATAAATGGTTGTGGTTTTGTCATATATCATCAAAGCATTTATGTTGATTGGTTCTAACTCAAGTGGTAGAGAAGAGGGTTGTTATCCTCCCCACCAAGTTCAAATTCTACTTATCACGCATTCGCTCTTCTTGAGTTGATTGTTGATTGGGATTGTCAAGGTGCCAACAACATTATTCTCACCTTTGGGCTGGAGGGTGGGAGCATGGAAACATGGGAAAAAAAAGAATCAATACATTCCATTTCCTTATAAAGCTATAAGCATAGAGAACATGAAACATGTAATTTTTTAAAATAGTGAAAGCCAAAAATATTGTAGTTCTTTAACTTCAAAAGTTGTTGGTATCAATTTTTATAATCTATATGAATGGTAGGAAATGATACATAAAATATAGATTAACTAGAAACTTAAATCATTTTGACTTAATGATTGTGTCCTCCTCATTGGTGGTGTTAGGCTCTTCCTGAGATATGGTATTTTTCCCATAGATAGCAGAGCTTTTCAAGTGTGATTCTAGTGGAGGGAGAGTCACATGATTTTCTAGGGGGCTAAGAAGGTCCCTAATAGCAGAGAGAGTCATTTAATTCATTCATGCACCTTTTAAAATGGTGAGAAAATTGCTAGATTCCTTTTTCTATCCATGAAGAGCCAAAATGTCTAGAAGCTTCAACATAAAAGAGGTCCATGGCTTTGTCAATATCACTATTCTTAGACATGAATTGGGATCTTTGAATCTTTGATTGCTCAATCATTGGAAACACAGTGTTCTTCATCTTGGTTATCTTATTTATATCTCCTTTCTTATTCTTGATGGCAAGGTTGAATTTTTGCATATATGACATCCAGTCGACATGCATTACATGTTGTAACTTTTGGGGGGTAATGTAGAAACTAAAGTGGTATGTGATCAGTGTGGATCAATATTTCATCCCTCAAAATGTAGGCTCTCTAAAACTTCACCACTTAGTGCAAGGCATGAGTCATTTATCATATGTAGGGTGGTTCAAAATAAATCATGTGAAGGTTTCCAAATGATAAGTAATGTGTATTCCATTTTTCATGAGGACAACTCTCCCAATGCATAAATTATTGCATCAACCCCAATATAATGGTGGCTTCTCTAGATTTGTAACCCCCAACATGGTCACCCCATGTATCTTCTGATGCATCAACCTCAATATAAAATGTCTTCTATAGATTTTTAGTCCCAACATAGGCGTCTCACATATCTTCTTATTTACTGCATTAAATGCTTGATCTTGAGCCTTGATCCAAAGAAATATTGCCTCTACCTTGGTCAAATAATGTAGAATGAACTTGTGAAGATATTGGAAAACCGCAACAAAACCTCTTACCTCAAATAAGTTTGGTTGTCTTAGCCATTTCATGATGCTCTAATTCTTGGTTGGATCTTGTTACAAAATGTTTCCCCTGTAGATAGGTGAAATCTCCCTTGGATTACCAAACCCCTATACCAAGACAAAAACACTACAAGAGGACACTAACATCCATTTAAACTAATTTTAACCAATCAGAAAGGGCATGGTGTACTTTTTTATGAAGTTTTTCCTCACTGCTTCCAATCCGTGAGCTCGATATTCAAACCCCATGGCGCAACCTGATACCTACAATAGGAAACAAATAGAAAAAACTATCTCCTACTCTAGTTGATTAGGTAAAAAAAATTCATATACGACAGTTAAAGCAATAATAGATATGCATATGCAAGAATACACAATCTTGAAGGAAATAGGCCAAGTATATTCAATGAGAACCCAAAAAAGAATACTTACAAACCACGATTGATGTTACAATATCCTCTCCAAGATCTCCTCATCCAACCCCTTGCACAAATATACCGAGATCAAAATGATGATACTCTAACTGATTGCCTCTTACTAGATCAGAGGTTTGATATGCTCAAATGTAGATCCCTCTTTTCCTTGGACAATCCTTCAATATATAGGCTTGAGAGGCACAACCACCATGAGAAAATTAAGGATATGTTTGAGGATATGGCTCATTGAGGTTTGGATTAGACCCTTGGGTGAATCCATAGCATGGGGTTCAAACATAACCAACCCCATCTTGAAAGAGTTGGTTCATAGAATAAGGTGGAGGATCCCTCGTTTCCCTCAACAAGAATGGCGCTTCCCCAGAGTGAGAGATATATTGCCATGGCACTCCCTTAACAAGGCAGGGGGAGCACCGGTGATCCCTAAACGTGGCTAGGGGGGTGCCAACCTTCTAGCATTCTCAAAAAAAGGTCAATTTTTCCAAGAAAAAGGTGTGTTTTGACCTTGAAATGATGGGTTTCTTCCTCCAATATGACTTAGGGGTCATGGAAAACTTATTTCATTGTGTTAAGGGGTGGATACACCTAACAAAGTGAATGCAACACTTGGGAAGGTTCATAATACACTTGCAACAGTGCATGTGACACTTACCGAGGTGCATACGTCACTTTGCGACACTTGTGACACTTAGGGTGAGATACCTAGGTTTGAAATTTTGGTGTGTTACAAATTCCCCCCTAAAGTGTGAGGTTAGAAGAGAAATTGATTTCCGAAACACTTTACAAATTCTTCAATGCAAGGGTGTTGGAGTGGGAGAACCTTGAAGACACTACAAACAATCATCAAATAGTATTAATATATGTTCCATTTTTGAGGCAAGCATACCTATGCTCAGAATACGAGATGGCTCAAAGTAGG
This sequence comes from Picea glauca, assembly GCA_000966675.3. Taxonomy (NCBI): domain Eukaryota; kingdom Viridiplantae; phylum Streptophyta; class Pinopsida; order Pinales; family Pinaceae; genus Picea; species Picea glauca. The sequence continues at coordinate 72,386 of JZKD02S1814264.1, forward strand.
GCCATCGACCAATACACTATGGATCCATGAAAATAATGACTAAGGATATGACCACCAAATATACAATGTGGATCCATACCTCCATGACATGAATTGATCGTAGCCACAAAAAATACACCGTGGAGATACAAGATGACAAAACATAGCCACGGATCAATACAATGTGGATCTATGTGACAGTATATATATAAATAACATTGACAACATGGTGATTGTACTGAAAGATTTTACATGCTCAAATGATCTCCATCACAGCTTGGGAAAATCAGATAACAAAGTGAACGCCCAACCTAGGGTCTTTGTTCTGATCCTAAAGCAGTACAAATCTAGCCATGTGAATAGATGATTTGATGTCGAACATGGTAGAAACCACTTGATTTACAGTCATTGAGGTAAACCGTTAACAAGTACAAGGGAAATCACCAATGATGAAAATGACTCCCAAGGTACCCTAGTACATTCTAACAAATGTGAATAAATGAACTGAGGTCAAACATTAGTGGAATGAATCGATCAGGGGTCATTGATGTAAACCTACTTTCAAAATAGAGGAGGCATGCCATTGAGGCATGCAGGTCCCAAGGTACTAATTGGTTTCTAAGTCTAATTCTCAAATAATGTGTTGAAGTCGACATGAAAAGACTCTTTGAATGAGGGCCTTGATGTATCTCCCATAATCGACACAAAATTGACACAGGAAAGTGATGTAAGATGGTGCATCGAATGAGTATGGACTGACACAAGAAATGGAAAATGGTATTACTGCAAATGAATGGTTTGAAGTGAAACTTCCCTTGAACATGATGAGGCATGACAACTGACTTGGCAACATTGACTCGACGATTAATAAGAACATAATGTGACGATAAAATAGCATTCTTCGACTGGAATGAAAAAGTATAGTGACACATGGAATTGGTGTGAGTCAGAGACAAACAAATTACCCATCTGTAATATTAGATGCAAACATGTGCCATGTTCAAGGGCGATAATAGCTTCCATAAAGGATTCCAAAAACCTTGACCCACTTCCTTCAATTTTCCCCCCATCCAAATAGATGAGTAACTATTTCTTTTTTAACGATATTTAGGAGGATAACAGATGCTTGGTATAGCTCATCCTTCAGATGAGTCCCTCTTTAATGCAGGCACCACCTGCTACGTCGAAGCAGATCTTCGATTCCGCCATTTACTGTACTGGAATCTTTCTTGCATACGGTCTTCATCATTCTTTGACAGGGCTATTTTTAGCTG
>JZKD02S1814264.1:77209-89923 GCA_000966675.3 Picea glauca
GTATCCTCCCTTCTCCGCTCCCATACAATGATAGACACGTGGCCTCAACGGAAGTCACCAAATGCTTTGGAGTTTGAACCCTCCATTCTCCGTTTTTGATCCAGACCGTTTATCTCTTGCCGACTCCGTTTTGATATCAATCGTCCATCTCTTGGACAGTGGACACCTTCAATCCCTGAAAACTCTTAATAGTGTGTTTCTCCAAAGTTATTGTGCCCCCAGTTTCTTTGGAAAAATCTAGTGGCTTCGCTCCAACATGATGTCTAAAGGTTGGAGACCTACCCCCCAAGCGTCGTTTCCTCCGAAGACTCTTCTTCTTTCCTCATTTAGGCGTATGGTTACTAATAGGAACATTTTCACTAGGCGAAGGAAAACAAGGTTCAAGTATTCGATCCAGAGGGAGACTTGATTCGAATGGAGGGAGGTCTGTTTCATTTTTTAGTGAGCTTGAGAGAGACAATGAACTATGCTCGAAGTGTTCGTTTCATTTTTTAATGAGCTTCACACGGGAAAAGAACTTTGCTCGTCGAGACCAAGCACTACCAAAGGATCAGATAATTCTAAGGATTGTCGCACTATAGTTGAAATCATATTTAACGTGGAAACCTGTGGGGTGGGATGAGAAGGCAAAGGAAAAATCCCCATGAGTGAGGAATCCTTAAGGAGACCTACTATGACACTCTCAAAACTATTTTTTTCTAGATAAGGGACATTATTCGCTGCAACATTGTGGAGATATGGAGTTGTATAGTCAAGTTGGTCAACAATGATAATATTTCCTTTATGGGGAAATCATAAAATCCGAAACACCGAAGATGCGATGGAAATAATCACGTAGAACCAACTACGACCAAGTAACAAATTATAATCCAGGGGTGCATCAACCACTTTGATATCGATCAAAACAATCTTACCCTTCAATGTCACAATGAAAGATTACAAGAGTCTGTGAGATTGGAAACCATGTCCATCAAACGTTGTCAAGGTGGTAGGAAACGGGGTAAGTTTAGGAGAACCAAGGGCTTTCCAAAAATGCAAAGACATGACACAGGTGGAGGCTCCTTCATCCAAAATAGTGCAATGAATGTTCTTCCCACCAACCAAAATTTGAATTTGGAAAGCTAAGTGAAGGGAGAGCCTCTCTTTAAAGTAGTCCAGATTAAACATAATCATATTTGATTCCTCGGGATCCATAGCTCCAATGGATGACAAAAAGGGTTTGCATTGACTTAGACAATTCTATAGAACTTCAAGGGTTGACATAGCACAAGGCGCTTGTGTCGAATCTTCAACAATATTGTAGTTTTGGGCAGCACAAGAATTTGGATTAAATGTTTCTTTGTGAATTGCACTCTTGGGCGGGCGCAACACTGCATCATAAATTGGCTTCTCAATCTGAAGAGGATTAGAAGATGGAGGAGTGGATGTGGAGGGTTGATCGACAACCTTTCCTTTAGTCTGATCACCTAGAGGAGTGTCATAAGTATTTGTTCGAGTCATGACAATAACCATCTTAAACATGTACACCTCAGAGGCACTCGTGGAAGCATCCCTATGGTGGAAATAACTCGGGTTGCCTCCTTGCAGAGGGACAGGGTTTTGTGCAACCAGATGTTGTTGTTGAACTAGTTGGGAGGTACCCTTCAGAAATTTAGTGATTGCCTCACAATGAGGGAAATATTTCATGTAGTGGTCTTCCTCGTAGATCATGCAAAGAAACTTAGCCTTCCTATTCGGTTGAGTATCAACAATATCTATAGTCTATTGGTTAGAAGATTTATTGGATTTACCCTTGTTTTTCTTCTTACCTCATGGTTGATGAGATGAAGTAGATTCGAATGCATTCACCTTGGAGGTTTGAGTAGAAGCGGAAGTAGTTGTGGTGTTTGAAACAGAACTGGGATCTGTAGCAAGTCTTATCGGATCATTTGACGGGCGAGGAGCATGAGGGATTAGATCGTAAAGTGTATCGGACTGGGAATATACCAAGTCCAAATATTGTGCATGACAGATAGCCTTCTCCTTGGTAACAATGTTTCCCATAAAAATATCTCTAGCAATGGGAGGTAAGAGAGACTTTGTAAACCAATCCACGAGGAGTTGGTCTAGAATTGGGGCCTTAATTAACCATATTTATTGTCTCCACTCATGAATGTGATTAGATATGTGGGTGGAAGAGGATTATTGAAGTGAAGTCAAAAAATCTGTATCGGTCTCATACCATATAGGAAACTGAAAATGCATCAGGAAATCCATGGAAAGAGACTTAAAGTCAACAAAGGAGTTATACAGAAACGCAATATACCATTTTGTTGCTACACCTGTAAACTCTGAAAAAGTCTCAGACGAATGGAATCCTTCATCAAAGAGTTGGAAGAACACCATTAATGAAAATTCATAACATGATTTTTAGGATATTCCCCAGGTTTTTCGTCGAAGTTCGGGATGTCAGATAGTAATTTGGCAGGGATGGCAGTCCAAAATGGGGCATGCTAAATGGCATCGTTTGTTAAATGTGACATATCTGGCAGATATAACGTAGCCAAGAATGGAAGTTTTTTATTAGCCTGTGGATACTGGTGATAACCATATTGCATGGGAACACTAGTAGGACCATATCCATTTTGTGGCGAGATTACAAAACTAAATGGTCCTCCCATATGCGGTGGTTTCCCGGGTTGTCCACACATGTAAGGTGGTTGTTCGGTTTGTCCAACCATGTAATTTCACTGAACATACGGACCTCCTATGTACTGATATTGACCTTATGGTCCCCCCATGTGATGTGGTTGGCTTGATGGACCTCCCATATATTTTGATTGAAGGGATTGTTGTGTTGGAATCGTGGGGTTTACAGATTGATAGGGAAAATTTCCTTGCGGAGGAATGCTCACTGAAGTGGGTTGAGCCAACAAAGGATTCACAACTCCTAGATATATATGTCCAAGATACATGCCAGTGGTAGTATGGATAGAAGGACTTGCAAGAGCGGTTTTCCCCAAGGCTTGTTCATGTTGCAACCATGCGGGTTTCCCCCTAGTAAATTTTTTCCCTGCAACTGAAGGTTGCCTCTCAGCTGAAGGTTGGCATCCCATTGAATATGGACCTCCAATGTAGAGTTTACTTGATGTGTGATATGGAGGAAGAGTAGCTTGCGTAACCATGGTTGTGTGAATGAATTGAGTGCTAACCCTTTGACTTATGGAATGACCAAGTAAAGCACTTGGTGTGTGCAAGTGTGGAAATAATGAAGCATGAATGTTACCAGACTCATGTGTGAATGGATATGTATTCGTAAACGGTTGAGTCGGGATCACCTAGGTCACTAAAGTTTCCGGTAAATATGAAGCACCAACAATATCAACTACAGGAGTTGTGGAAAAATATGAGTTCCCAAGTCCTTCAGAAAAAACAAAAATCGGTGGTTTCATGCCAAAAGATGGTGTAGTGGTTGAACCAAGCGGTAAATAGTAAGAAGAATAGGTATCAAAATATCTCGTAGACAGTGGATTAGTGAGTGGTAGGATGAGTGGATCATTAAAAAGAGGATTCAGATAAGATGCAAGAATTTCTATGAAGGCTATCACCGGTTCTTCAATGTGTTGGCCACTTCCAAGAGTGATGCTCCCACTCTCAGAGGGTTGATCTTCGATCATTCCTTTGTAAGAAACATTGGGTTGAGGGTCCTGAATGTCAGGTTATGATACCTTGTATACTGTGATATCTTTGATCCCAAGGCTGACTATGAAATTCAAAGAAACACACTCCTATGAAAACTAAAAGAAATCAACCAAGCAACAGTAGGCTCAAGGATCTTCTGAAGATGGGATATCAAGCCGCCAGCTGTTATAGAAAATTTTTCCTCACCCCATACAACTTTCTTGGATGGCCTTTCCATTTCCCTATGCAGACTTGAAGTCCCCTTTGTGTACCTTCCAGAGCCAAAAAATCATATTTTTCTACATATATGTGCCCTACCAGTGAGACAACATGTGTATATGTAGGTTGCACCACTACAACCTACATACATCAGGTTTGGTGCTCAAAATTAAAAATTGTGTTGAGTTTCCATGTCACGTCATGAGATCCATGATCCTTGACCTTCCATATACTGGAAACGCTCTGATTCGGCCCTTCAGTTCCATTTGAAGGCTATAAATTAAGCCATATCCAAGCTGTGAAAGAGGAGAGAATTCAACTTTTGAGAGCAAAGATACTTTGGAGAAATTTCACTTCACATTGAGTCTACACCCCTTTATCCTTGAAAGTCTGAAAACATTGTTTAGACCCCAACCTCTTCCTTCTTTGGTGGAGAACCTCATTGTCTCCTTTATACGAGCTTGCCTTTGGTGGAGGATTAAAGTTGTAGAGGCCTAGATAGAGGGACTTAGTTTCTCAGTTTCGATGTGCGTCGTTACATAATTTTGTCACTTATACACTTTTGTTGATCATTTTTAATAGAAATACTCTTTTCTCGTCCAATTGATATCTTGCAAATATTTGAATTATTATTCCATGGTTGTATTTGTCATGAATTTTAATGAATTATGCTATTTTATATGCTAACATTATATATTATCACTATATTCTTGTGTATCTTGGTTGTTGAGGACAAGTTGCAGGTATAAAGCTTTGAGTTACGTGCTCAATAATGGTCTTCATCGAACGTTCAGATGAGGTAGGCTCTTGATCTTATCTTGTTAGCATTTAATTTATATAGCATACTTGGGATTATAGTTTATTTTTGTGTGTCATTCCATCTGTTATGGTTTATCCCATGCCATATAGTGATTTTCCTCGTAACACTAGCGAAGAAACAAGAAGCAGTTACCCCGGCCTCCACGTAACAGCCCTTCTGGTGCAAATAAACCTCACTTTTTCGGGATAACCCTCCAATATTATTGAGAGTGTGATATGATGTATGCCTTAGGTACCATGGGAATCTCCCCACAGTCATCTCTGTAGATACCTAGGAAAGGACACTAAGTTTACCAACTCTCAGTCAGCCTCCGGGTGGGTATAGTTGACAATCGGGACCAAACATATGGGTAGGATATCAAAGTATGAAGCTCTTCAAGAGAACCAAAGACAAGTGGACTAGTGACACTCTAGAGGACCCAAGATGAATTCGGAGTTCACGAAGCACTGAGACCAAATGAAACTAGTGGTTACTCAAGAAAACCCCCCAATATACGCTCTTTCCGCTACGATTGGTCAATCTTTGGAGGGGTAATCTTTGCTTCTCTTCCACACACGACCTCGTGTTTAGAACCTATTTGAGAGGGGCTTCTCAACTATGCTTATATGAAAGTTGGATTTGTGCACTCTTTAGTGCTCTACATTATGTTTAGTAGTCTTGGACAATTTACTCACTTTTCTAGTCCAAAGACCCTAATATTGTGTTATTGTTGGTGTGCTAAAACCAAAAAATGTTCTAGTTGATTTTATTAGTGTGTGGTTAATTTTAATGGATTTTACTCAAAAGGTTCACATAGACGAAACTAATGATGTGAGAGACACTCGACTCCAATATGCAGTTCGTTCTTTTCGATGAATCCTATGTATGGGAAGGAGAAGATTTATATTCTTCTTAACACATGAAAGCACTCAAAACAATGCAACTTTCAATTTCTAGTATCATTATGATGCCAGACTACCAAGCAATTTTTTCTGAAAACTGAAATGCACATGCAAAAATATTTTTTTTTCCAAACATAAACCAAAACAAACTTCCTAATGAATGCAAAATGTTTCTTCATTTGATTATGTATGCAAAGAGATATGCAAACGTTTTATCTTCTTAACTTTGAAGTGAAATGAAGACATCTATATTTGACACAAAGAAGTACGAGAAAAAAAATCAATATAACAAAGCGCACTCAAAATGATGAGACCTAAAAGAAAACAAGTTGGGGATAACCTATTCAATCAAGAATTCAAAGGTGCAAAAGAGAAAGAAGACAAGCACTCATGAAAATCCTCAAAACACAAGCAACAAGAAACAATGTTCAAGATTGGGTTGTGGAAAAAAAGATATTCCTAATCATCCAGAAAAGCGAGATGTTTCAATGAAGAAAAAAAGGCTCAATACCAAGCAACTTTGCAAACCCTAGTTGATGAATAGTCCTAAACAACCAGGTAATTTGAAAGATTTACGAGACGAAGATCAGAGCATTGGAAGGAAGGATGAACCAAAGGATCTTGTTAACCCAAGGGGATCACAACCAGGAGAAAATTGAAAACTCAAAGAAGAAACATAAATGAGTGATAAATGTCAAATTCTCAGGAAAACAAAGTCAAAGACAATCCAGGAGTCTTTGAGGTAAAAACCTCTCAAAAGAAGATTGAGAAAAATCAAGCAAAAATGGGCACAAAAGCCTAAAATGAGACTGAAACCCCTATTATCAAAGGGACAGAGCGCCATGGAACCCTATTTTACACTACAGGGAAGCGCCAGTCAAGTAGATGGTGCCCTGGTGTGAACTGCAGGGGAGTGCCACTTTTATGAAAAGTTCAAAAAATTGCTCAAAAAGGCTAAAATATCAGAAAATCCAATCAATGACTCAGTGATCTCTTCAATGAGGAATATGGAAGTGGAAATAGATTATAATCAAGCACCAAACAAGATCTAACAATAGGTAAAGGCTTTATACGATCCAAGGAAAGACTAGTCAAATTTGATCCCCAGTGGATTCGCCAATTTCTGTTACATAATGCTTCCCCTACAGACAACTGAAACTTCCCTTGGATTCGAAAACCCCTATACCAAGACAAAAACACTACAAGTGTACACTAACATCCCTTTAAACTCATTTTAACCAATCAGAAAGGGCATGGTGTACCGTTTTACGAATTTTTTCCTCTTTGCTTCCAATCCATGAGCTTGATCTTCAAACCACCTGGCGCAACTTGATACCTGCAATAGGAAGCAAATAGAAACAAGTATCTCCTACTCTAGTTGATTAGGTAAAAAAAATTAATCTATGACAATTAAAGCAACAATAGACATGCATATGCAAGAATACACAAGCTTGAAGGAAATAGGCCAAGTATATTCAATGAGAACCCAAAAAAGAATACTTACAGACCACAATTGATGTTGCAATAGCCTCTCCAAGCTCTCCTCAACCAACCCCTTGCGCTAATATACCAAGATCAAAATGATGATACTTTGACCGGTTACCTCTTACTATATCAGAGGTTTGATATGCTCAGATCTAGATCCCCCCTCTCCTTGGAAAATCCTTCAATATATAGGCTTGAGAGGCACAATGACCATGAGAAAATGAAGGATATGGTTGAGGATATGGCTCCTTGAGGTTTGGATTATATCCTATGGTGAATCCATAGCATGGGGGTTGAACATAACCAACCCCATCTTGAGAGAGTTGGCCCATAGAATAAGGTGGAGAATCCCCATTTTCCCTCAACAAGAATGGTGCTCCCCTAGAGTGAGAGATAGAGTGCCATGACGCTCCCTTAACAAGGTAGGGGGAGCATCGGTGCTCCCTAAACATGGCTAGGGGGGCACCACCCTTCAAAATTGCTCAAAAAAGGTCGATTTTTCCAAGAAAAATGTGTGTTTTGACCTTGAAATGATGGATTTCTTCTCCAATATGACTTAGGGGTCATGGACAATTGTTTTCATGATTTTAAGAGGTGGCTACACCTAACAAAGTGAATGTGACACTTGGGAAGGTACATATGACACTTGCGACACTTACCAAGGTGCATACGTCACTTTGAGACACTTGAGACACTTAGGGTGAGATACCAAGGTGTGCAATTTTGGTGTGTAACATATTGATATTTAACGTATAACCTCTAACATTCATAAAATCTAGGTATATTTGTTCTTGCTTGAAAAGATCACATTTCTTCGTGTTTACTTGCAACTTGTTTTGTTGAAGCATTTATGGCATGTAATGTTGTGGCACTGATGTCAAGTTATACAAAATATAAACAATATTCATTAAGGTTATATATTAGATTTATGGATATAAATTGCGTAAGTAGTTTTGAAATGTCCAATATTTCAAGTGGACACTCCACCCATCACCAGGGGCTAATGAAGCAATGATGATTGAAAAAAGTGTCGAGGGGAGGCTTATAAAAGATAAAATTAATATGAACATTGGGAACAAAGTAGACAAACTCTAGTTGTTATAATTTTACCGATTTAAATTAATGAAAAGTTAAAATTATTAATAATTAACCAAAAATAGAATAAATAATTAAATAATTAAAAAATCATAAGATGGGTGAAAAGTAATGAGGAAAGATTCAACTAATAATATAAAAGGTTAAATAATGAATAATGAAATAATAATAAATAAATAATCGAAGAATTAAATATTAAGATACTTTGCTTCCATGAACCTAACCTTCATGTTAAGACTACAAACTTCAACTTTGAGTATGTTAATGTCACTACAACTTGTCCTATGTTTCCTTCTTCGTCCTTCTTGGTATGAGGATGACTCTTAACCACAAATTGTATAAAGTTCAACAACTACATGGAAAATAATGCTTTGATACCAATTTACTCCCAAAATATGCTTTGTAGAAATAAACACAACCAAAACTATAATTCATTGTTCTTACATATACATTCAATATTTATATTGTTTATATTATTGTAATTTTATAAATATTTTTTATTAAATATTTGTAGTTGATATATTTCTTAAATTTATTTTCCAAAATATATATATAATAAATTTATGAAATATATCAACTACAAATATTTAATAAAAAATATTTATAAAATTACAATAATATGAATAACATAAAACTTCATAACAAGGTAACATAATTATCAATAAAGTATAACGTCAACCCTTTTACACTTCAAATAAAGTAAATAAAAACACCATCCAAGAAATACAAGCATGTTCCATCTTATTAGTCCTTGCATTTCGTGCTAGGGAGTATTAGTAATCGGTTTTGAATGTTTTTATTAGTTTGGCATGGAAACCAACCATTTAACCCAAAGTTTTAATCGTCTAATACAATTTTCCAACTAGTTTTAAAGATTTTGTCCTAAGTTTTTAGTTTGAGGCCTTATTTGGCCTTATATTGAGGCAATCAGGCTTCAAAGTTAGGCAATTAGAGGGCAAGTTGACGGCAAATTGGATATGTAGCAAGTAATTTGAATTAATGCTAAGTTTCACATTAGCATTAATTCAAAACATTAAATGCTTAAGGTTTTCAAATGCATAAAACATATTCCACGAGGGGCAGTCACTTTGGTGCCTCTTTGAGATGTCAACTGTCCCCTGCCCTTCACCTTCACCTAGTCACTTGCATGTAGCTTCACCTCCACCCTGTCACTTGCATGTAGCTTACAAGCACTATAATTCACTGAAGTGCTCGTCTCTGGCAATCGCACTGTCTCTCCCACTGATTCTGATTACTGAAGTTCTTGTCCCTCCCACTGGTTCTGATGGTTGGCTAGATGTGTTATAGGATATGGCATCTGGATGTGTTGTAGGAAATGGCATTGTTGGTCGGGATTGTTGAGACGAAATGCACGCCCAACTCTATTTTTGAAGCCTCAACACCCTTGACCTTTAGCGAGAATGCATACCCACCTCTATTGTTTCCCTTGACCTTCAACGAGAATGCACACCCACCTCTACTATTGAAACGTCTATCCTTTTCCAATATTTCTGTCAGCTATCTGGCATTTTCTCTACAAGTCTCCATAGTCAATTTGTATTCTTGCATCAACACATAATCATTGTAAGTCAATTTATTATGAAACACTCAACAAGTTCATCATATTATGCTAAATAGAAAGCAATCAACCTGGCTGAAGTTGCATATGTTTTTTTTAGTGTTTTTTCAAATAATTCCTGAGCCATTAAGCAAGAATAATGTCCAGGTCGATATTCAGTTTTCCCGATGAAAGATTTCGTTCTCTAATCGATGAATTTTCCTAACAAAATATTTTGTTCAAAAAGTGACGGAACACAAGCATTGGGCGATCTAATGATCCAAAAGGGAATTGGAATGATCGACGCAAAAATCTGAAAATAAGGGAAATGAAAATGGTAAGTGGATGCGAGTGTCCAACTCTCTTTCTTAAGCAGATTTACCTGACAAGAAAAAATGTTGAGCAGATCTTGAGGTAAGAGAGTGCATTTCTATAACGTTTGAGTCGAGCAATTCAATTATCAACGTATTAACCACTTGATTAAATGAGTGGATTTCTGAAATGTTACAATTGTTCTCAAATCCGAAATAAAATTCAAAGTCAAAATAAGCTTAGTTATTTTTATAGATTTTATTTCCCACACATTATTGATTCTGGGATTATATGGGATCTGCTAAATAGCTAACTCCCCAAGGTTGGTTGTTGCAGCAATGAAACATGTATATTATCATAATTTGCTAAACTGGATCATATGGGGCAGAAGTATGATAGCTCAATCATTGTGATTTCTCTCTCAGAAGCATAGATCAAGGACACATAGGGTGAGAAAAATATGATATAGCAGAGGATTAGATGGTGGGAAACACAGTGGCAGACCATAAGCCACGAGATGAAGCAATCAAGGGTTACACCCTCATCAATGTTGCCACCATCTCGACTTATGATATTAAATATGGCATGATAGTTAGAGTCATCAGAGGTTTTTTAAGATATTAATTATGGTATGATAATTGCAAGGTTATCTATGGTAGGATGGAATGATTAGGTTTTAGGAAGACAAGTTTCTTTTTATTTTTGGAGATATACAATTTTGTTTTCCAAAATCCCTCTGTGAGGTTAAACAAATTTTTTTTCTAAATCTGAGACCCAGTAAGGACTCGGTGTAAATTGTTTTTCTATTATCAAGAGAACCTATCTAGCTACCTAAATTTTGAACAAGCAATTTAGTTGATGCTTGTTCAATAGTGAACTGAGCTATTTGGCGATTATTCAAAAAATTAATCATTCCCAGTGAGATTTTGAAATTGTCGTTGAAACTATAGGATTGAAACTGGTTTATTTATGTTTACATCTAACAAATTCTCTATCTTAGTTTTGACATTTAAAGGATGAGGGTTGAGGGATTTGGATCCAGAGATGGGATCCTTGGACAAGCATGCATCCCTACGGGGGATATATAAGGACCTGAGCTATCTAGTTTCATAATGGGCATACTTTTCTTGTTTTGTGGTATAGAATACTCAATGGGTTCTATTGTTATCGATGCCTACCCTATTAGCCTACCCTATTAACCAAGAGTAATCGATCAAGAGAAACCAAGGACCAACCAACCAAAAAATAATGAAATAGAACAACTTTCGCGTAGCTCAGGTAATACCTTAGTGATTCTGAATTTGCTTGTACAGTTATAATGTCGACCGAATGAATGCTCTCTTACCAACCGAGTGAAAACAGATAGGGCTTCTATTCCCTTTCATTCCTGGGTTGACCTTTCAACTTGACACAGAGCTCAATATTTTGCAGGCATGGGAGCTAAAATCCAGCCTAATGTTCTAACTAGATTCTTACTTCCTACATAGTCTGGTTCGTGCTTTGGCTAGAGTCTAAATTCACAATTCTTCCAAAGCCTTTATTCGGCTAGTGTCTGGATGCATGAAAGTGAACTGCTTCTTTCTCAAAGTTCCATTCCTGTCATATGTTTCCATGCAATTAAAGAGACAAGTCTCATCTACCAGGAGCATGATTTCCACCTACTTCCCATGCAAAATCGTAGTATGGCATATGGATGAAAGACTGGGAACCGTCAGATGGACACACGTCACTTGAGAAGGATCTCATAAAGATCACCAGCCATCAAAGTGTTTAGCCGAACCTGCCTTCCCTAATTTATGGTGCTTACTATCTGCTCTGTGTTTTCTATCCCTTCCAACTCCGCCTTGTGCTACCTTTACCTCTTATCTACCCCGACTCTCATTCCTATTGATCAAGTTCTAATGATGCTACCACTTTAATAAATATTTTTGCGACTAAGCGACCCTAAATCTCATTGATGGATCACCCCTTGCAACCTTAGGGAGTAAGGCAGGGGGCACCAATCGAACACAGATTCATTCCATTCATTGACCGGGTATTCTTAGGCCACTAAAGAAACTACCACCCACCCGTCCCTGACTGAACGAGTACTTCATACTTCTGTCAACTGACCGACCCAAGTCACAATAATAATAGTAAGAATCACATAGGCTCGACCCTTTTATCAAATAATAAGAAGTTTTTTATTAAAGTTTCTCCAATTGATCCAGGTGGATATCGGTGGCCACCCACCTTTTCCAAATGGCTCAAAACAGTTTTCTGGCCATTTTGGCAATTTACTATTTTTAGCAGGTTTTAACTTCTGGGGCCATTTTGAGGGTCCAAATGAAGGTTTTATGAGATAGAGGTTCTAAATGATATCCAAATGCATTATTGAGCCCCCAATATGAATCTCCTCAACAATACCTTTCCAACGAGCTATCACGCGCCTAAAATGAAGATCGTATGCAAACGTTATGACCCCGAGAAGTTGATGTACTCACTTACCCAAACGGGGCACACATGACTTTTGGTGCTTCATCTCCTAGGTTTAGGTTTTTGGATGTCTAGGACTTTTGGCATTCCCGTCTATTGTAAAAGGGCCTTCAGAGCCTCATTGTAATCATCTTCTTGCGAATGCGAGTAGCCGTCACATCTCTTATCAGAGATAAGCTGCCACCATTCTAGCGAGTCTTTCACTCTGT
>JZKD02S1814264.1:94438-116553 GCA_000966675.3 Picea glauca
ATCTCAATTTTTGAGTTTATATTCTAAAGTCCTTATCTTAATTTAATGAATAAAAAATAATATATAAAATGAAGTATTATATATTTTGTTATTTTAAAGTGGAAAGTAATTGTTTGATTCTATATTATGAAAATTAAGAGTAGTTTAATTTTGTAATAATTTTTTATTTAGTAGTTAAAATTCAATAATCAGAAAACCAATTGATACTTCACCTCGAAGCGTTGATTCCATACGAACCTAGTCATACATCTCAGAGGTTTTGCAATCAGAGTTGGTGAATTTCTCGGACGATTTTAGTGACAACGAGAAAGATGACATAACTACCAAATACAAGATCATCGTCTAGGCAGAGATGCACAAAGTAGCAGCAAGGCCACGTCTTCTGCCTTACTATGACATGATCCGATGGGTGCTAGATCATGTAGATATCCCTACCAGAACCATCGTCAGCAAGCAAAAGGTCACTGTTGGGACCTTTAGACCAGAAAGCTTACAGGTTATGTACAAGTTGCCACCCACGTCGAACTTCACATACAATGCAGAGTTTCTAGAGGATTTTAAAAGGAAGGAATGTGAACAATATGGAAAAAGCTTATCTGATTTGATCAAGGATTGGGTCTCACACCCAGCAAAGTTCAGGGTAGATAGCAATGGAATTTATTCCATATCTTCTTTGGAACCACAGTTCAAATACGTAGTGATGATGACCTGTAGATTGTACGGGAGGGAAGACACCGCACATTTTTTCCTCCCATGGGTGCCTCTGATGCACACCGTAGCAGAAGGCCATTCTTTTGACTGGGCCAAACTATTATCAGATAGTCTGACCAGTTGAATTACATTCTATCAGACACAGAGGGCAAGCGGGAAAGCCGCCTCATTTTTTATGTCTACATACATAATGGACGCCATATGTTCCATGACACATTTTCCCTTAATGAGTTGGAGTTGGGATCCATCGGATGCTGAGCCAGTCCATGTATACCATTCTAAGCTTTGGGAGGATAAGGCCTCAGATTTCGTATACGAAATATTCAATTGGGTAATGGTACCGATGCATGTTGCCATATTAGGTAATCCACCGCCCAGGATCTCGGATAGCATCACGACAAATTTGAGTAGGGTGGCTGATTGGTATGTGGAGAAAGAATTTTCATACATCAGGGTTTTCGGTGCTTCCGTCCCTCCTCATGCTCTACCCTTACTTATACCCGACAGGATGGCTTCTCGCGAGATCGCCAAGCAAACCGTAATTGGTGGCATAAGTAAAGAATTGAAAGGGTTTTCAAAGAAGGTATGGCAACCTTTTCCTATTCATTTAAATACCTACTCATTATTAGATTTTGGGCATGCGAAGGCCGGCGCAACAGCCCTAGAAGATATAAAATTGGTTCACATCGAATTCAAGAGACATGATCCACATAGGGTCGTGAGTAATCACTTGGCCAGCTGTGGCCTTAAAATATTTGAGCACGAGAATTCGCCTCATGATGATATTTTCCGAGGCGCGAGATCTTATGTTGAGGTTTTGGCTTGGATACAAGCCCCGTCGCCTGAAGAGAGGGCTGATGTTGTCAGATTTCAAGAGCATAGGCGGAGTTGCCTTCCTCCAGTATTATGGGGTGAGGGTCCAACGATAGTAGAAGAGAAACAAACAGAAGCCGAAGGTTCCAAAGATTCAACACCCGGCCAAGAAGAACACCAAGATGAGAAAAGGAAAATGGAGGGCCCAAAACAGGAAGTCGAGGCTTCCGATCCTCCGAGCGAGCCAATTTCGGTCGTTACTCCAGGGAGATTGTCTAAACAGGTTAGTAACCCCATTGTTTATGTCACTCCCCTGTAGTTGACAAAGGGAATACCATACGCAGGTTGGATTTTTGGTGAAGAATTAACACCCATATCAGTGGAAGAGCTACCCCCGAATGAATTCTTTTTCAATAAGAAGAGAAAGGCTATTGTGAGACAAGAACTCTACCAAGAGGTGGGTACTGTATCCAATAAATTTAAAATTATAATCGATGGAAGAAAAATGAAGAAAGAAGAATTTGCAACGCAAATAGCAGGAACATTGGGTGCTTTCACTACAACAAACCAATATTCAGTCGGGACCCTGAAAGATCAGTTGAAGTGAAAACATCATCTAATCAAGACATTAGAGGCTAAGCTAGCTACAACAGAGTCTGCTGTCAAAGATCAGGCGAGTGCAACTTTAGAGCAAGCTAGAATAGACGATCAAAAAGAAATCGAGAAGCTCAAAGCTGAGCTCGAACAAACACAGCTGATGGCTCAGGCAAGTCAGGTACAGATAGTCAAACAAGGGGAATTGATAGAGCAGCTTCAGGCCAAATTAGAGTTCGCCGAAAGCCAGGTAATTGATATCGGGATATTTCAATCACAAGCAATAGAAATCAGAAAAAGGTTATCGGCGGCGCAACAAGGTCTGCTTGTTAAAGTAGAAACAATTCAAAGCAGTTGTCAACTCATTGATTAGATATCAGAGAACCTCTCCCTCAGAGAAAGGGAAGTTAGAGCGGCTCAGGTTGCGTTCTAGGAGGCTATCATAGCCACGACGAGAAGAGAAATAAGCAACAGTCCTAGTTTTCCCATCTTAGAGCAGACCAGGGGCAACATCTTGTTGAAAGAATGGGAGCGAAATATATCTGAAGGCAGACAACAAGCTAAGGAGATGAGAAAATCTTGTGAAGAAACTTTCGGTTTGTTAAATGGGATTTGGTTGGGTTCCGATGGTGGAAGTAGCATTGAGACACTGGATCAGATCTATACAGCTAAATATATGCTAAATATCAAGGAAAGCGAAGAAAGAGAATTAGCCGAAATATCACAAATAACCCAGACATACATAGTTCGAATAGACAAATGGATAATTAAATCGAGTACACTATTGTGTTCTATTAGTGCCAAAGACCAGCAGGTGGAAGGAGAGTTGCCATGATTGGTGAAAGATTGTTATATTTTTTAGGCCAATAATCAAGCAGAACCTTCTAAGCTGATATCACAGTTAGTGGAGAAGTGCGTGACTTGCACAGAGCATGCAAAGAGGCAGGTTTCCGGTACCAAATGAAGACAGGAATAAGGAAACGAAATGCTTTAAATCCTTTGATTGTAACTGAAAACCTTTGGAACGATTGAGATTCCAGTGTATAAATTTTTTTATAAATATACATTTTGTAGAAAGAAAAAAAGGCTGAACCCTTTTGGTCGAATGTAATAGAGACTATCTTTTGTTTGAGAATTAATACAAAGCAATCCAGAGAATCCTGATTCCGTCAAGACTGTGTTATGAGTTTGTTCTCTCTGTTATTTATATTTAAATTCATTTCGCTTATATACATCTGATGAATGTTGCACTGCAATTTAGTAAAACTTCTACTGTGGTGTTTAAATTTTAGCCATCTATAGTGTTTACAGTTTTTCCTCTGTATCGACTAACAGCAGATACAAGACTTGTGAACCTTTTAGGTTGTCATATTTTATGCTTCATCAGATTCCTTCTTATCCTGTTTTCTTCTTCTGTTTAAGGAGTGAGATTCTCCCTTGATAGGAGCCTTGCTTTATAAGCAGCTAAATGTTTTTCTCATACTTCACACACTATTTATTTCAAATATAACGCAATTACGGAAAAAGGCCTTTGGTTTGCATTTTGTCCTTAATATAGATTTCAAAGTTCTCTTTTATAAGATAAAATCGATACAGCATAAAAAAAATTAGATTTCTTTAAATTTTATGTTCCTTTATGACTGTCCTCGTTGTAAGACAACCCAATATTGAACCCGGCTTGACGGATCAAACCCATATCGCTTTAAATCTCTTTGATACCATACTTAAAACGGCTAACACTCGGGTAGAACTTGAACGTTCATGGGCTGCAATTGAAAGGGATATAAACATCCAGGAATAGTTGGAAGCCAGACAGTGACAACCTAGAAATCAACCCTAGCTTCCTTACTCGAAGGTATACTCTCCTCCCTTTTTACATCTTACTAACTTTCGGATGCCTAGACACTGTACTTTTTAAAGCCTTAAGTACAGACTCTGGAACAAAAGGAAGAATAATAATATGGAAACAAAGATAACAACTGATAAGTCAGGTCCTCATAGATCTTTGATATTGAAATAGGAGTTCGAGAAGGGCTTGGAGAAAGTTCTTTGGGGACTGTCTTCTTAACCTCAGCCATCTTACCATTAATATTATGGAAGGTTTTTTTCAAAACTTGTTCAATTACATCTTCTAAATCATAAATAATGAACTCGGATCCCCTAGGCCTCTGTGTACTATGATCATACATTACAACCACATCCGTTATTATACCAAATTGCTCAAAATATTTTTGAAGTCATTTTCTGTAATTGTAGGTACTAAGCCACATACAAATATATTATTTTTCCTAGCTTGACCAAGCTTTTGATATCTGCAAGGAAATCTGATAGACCAAGAATCTTATATTCTCCAGTTTGTGTTTTATTCCTTTCTTTGATCTCTGAGGAAAGAATTGAGGTAGAAAACACGATGGATGTACACGAGAAGGTTGAACGCATACTGGTTGAGCACAATATGGTTCAATGCAGGTCGGTTGAACACAATATGCTCGAATTCTCTTGGATGCATCAATATCAATAGATGATGATTTAACTAAAGTAGGGTTGAAAATGTTGGGATTTGGTGACAACGAATTCCTCAAAGGATGGATTTGATCCTATTATTCTGCGTTGGTTACAACCAAATAGACCAAGTTAGAATATGGATAGGGATTGCATTTAATAATCAGTTTCTTGTAAATGTATATAAATACATGTAAGCCCGTAGAGGCAAAGAGAGAGAGACAGAGTGAGAACTTGCTAGTCTGTTGTAATCTCCATGATTTGAATAATAAGACAACTGATGCCTATATTTGGTGGACGTAGCCCAACGTTTAGGTGAACCACGTGAAATCCCTGTGTTTATAATCTGTGTGTGATTGTTAATTATCATATGTGAATTGTGTTTTCCTTATTGACAATTCTAACAAGTGGTATTAGAGCTACTGCGTTGGAGATCCGTAAGGCGAGACCCGTTGTGGGAATTGAGTGGAAATTCATCAGCGCTCCCTAGGCAGTGTTAGAGGCATGCCGACACACTCACACTTATGAAAATCCAATTTTTCGAAAAATCATGCACCCGGTGTATGGATCACAGAGCGCTAGTGCTAACCCAGCCACACTCAATGAGCGTTGCTAGTTCATACTAGCGCTCCCCCTTCCATAGTGAAGGAGTGCTAGTGCTCCCTTTCAATAATCCAAGGAGCGTCGACCGTGGTGGATGTGTGAGTTTTTTGGGGAAGCGTGAGTTATGTAAAGGTTGTTGTATGCATAGAGTAAAGGTAATATTAAATATACAACAATTCAAAGATATGTATAGTTTTTTAAGGAACGATTTATTAAATGGATGGAGATTTAAAGGTGGATGTATGTGAGTATTGAAAAAGTTTTTTAAGGAATTTATATTTCTTAAACTATTTATGGTTTAAACTTTTTTGGTTCAACATTGTACCTTATTTATTATTTAAGGATTCCTTTTAAAATACATAAGATTATTCCTCCACATTTAAAAGGATTTTATAAGCAGTGGGTATTAGGAGATTTTGTGCTAATGGCTAAGATGCAGAGTTCAAAGTTTGAAGTTGAAAAATTCAGCGGTAAAAGCAACTTTGAGCTCTGGAAGCTCAAGATGTGGGATTTACTAGTGCAACAAGGGTTGCAAAAGCACTGGCAGGCAAGTCAAAGAAACCAACAACCATGACGAATGAGGAATGGGAAGATCTGGATGTGAAAGCTCTTAGTACCATTCGTTTATGTCTAGCAGATGAGGTTTTGTTTAATATCGTAGGAGAAGATACAACATCAAGCTTATGGAGCAAGTTGGAAAGTCTATATATGATGAAGTCCTTGACGAGCAGAATCTACTTGAAGAGACAGATGTACAATTTGTGGATGAAAGAACATACAAAAATTGTTGACCATTTAAATACCTTTAATACCATTATAGTTCAATTGACTAGTATGGAAGTTAAATTCGAAGATGAAGATAAGGCTATTACACTATTGTGTTCGTTGCCTGAGTCTTGGGATAATCTAGTCACCTCTATTATCTTTAGCTCAGCAAATGTTTTAGATTATGACTCTGTTGTGGGAGCTTTATTGGCTGAGGAGATGAGGAGAAAATCTAGTAAAGAAACCTCAACTTCAGAGGAAATGTTGGTCAGAGGTCGAACTAAAGAGCAGAATGAGAGAATTTTTTCTCGATCTAAATCAAGACACAGAAAGGGTAAAGAAAAATGTTGGTACTGTGGAAAAACAGGACATCTCAAGAAAGATTGTTGGAAATGAAAGGAATCTGAGGAAAATTCTACGAAGGAAGCAAATTTGGTTGTAACAAAATCAGGTATGACTGATCAAGTTTTATCTGTTTCTAGTAATTTACAATATCAAGAACAATGGAAGTTAGATTCAGGTGCCTCCCACCATATGTGCTCACATAGAAATTGGTTCATTTCTTACCAATCTGTTGATGAGGCTATAGTGTTTATGGGAAATGGTATTCCTTGTAAAATTGTTGGGGTTGGAAGTATTAGAATCAGGATGTTCGATGGTATTGTTAGGGAATTAACGAATGTTAGATATGTACCTAATCTTAAATCAAATTTTATTTCATTGGGAATGTTGGATTCTTGTGGATATAAGTATACATGTCAAGGTGGAGCACTCACATTGTTGAAAGGTAGTTTAGTAGTGATGAAGGAAACAAAGGTTGATAATATTTATAAGCTGGAAGGGAGTATTGAAATAGAATCTGAAGTGACATATGTATCTTCTTGTTTATGGAAGAAGCATTAAGGTCATAAGAGCAACAAAGAATTGCAGGTACTGGTAAGCGGTAAATCATTTCCAAACTTAAAATCTTTGTTTCTGAATTCCTGCTTGTTTTATATCTCTACAAGTTATGATGGTGGTATAAAGGGATGTTGTGTGTGGGATCCTACTTCTCACAATATCATCGTTGACAGAGATATAGTATGTATGGAACAACCAAAAGGTTTGATTCAAGATTGCAAGGGTAAATTTGTTTGCATGCTAAATAATTCATTGTATGGCCTATTGGTACCCAGACAAATATACAAGAGGTTTGAATCCTTCATAGTGAGTCATAATTATTCAAAGGGTAGGAATGACTATACATTTTATAGTACATTCACAGTCTTGATGTTATTTTTTGATGATATGCTCGATGCAAGCTGAAGCATGGATAAAATCAGTAAGAAAATGACTCAGGTGAATAGGACAATTCAGATGAGGGATCAAGGAGCAGCAAAACAAATTATGGGCATAGAAGTACATGGAGATGGTAATGGTAAGATGTGGTTGGAGTTCAGTATGAACATTGTAAAACCAGTCTTTATCCCTCTTTCTTTCTGTTATAAGTTTTCTTCAAGTATAGGGTATTTCTATAAAGACGAAAAAGTTATGTCTCGTGTAAGTTCAGTAGGAGGTTTGTTGTATGTGATGAAATGGTTAAGACTAGATGTTTCACATGCTAATGATGTTGTCAGATATGTGACAGATTCAAGTGTTGCAGTGAAATGGGTGCTTCAGCGTTTGAGAAGCACAAATGTTACCTATAATGGTTACACTGAGATAGTTTGTGATAGTTGTATTGTATATTTTACAGGTGTCTTGGACAGAAGGAGATCTATCACTAAATATGTCTCACAACACAGTTTTGGATGACATGTTGGAGGTGGAGTGACCCCTCACAAAATCCAAACTTGTGTAAGTCACACAGGCAAGATCATGAAACCATTTTTATTAGAGAAGCTGCAGTGGTGCTTGGCTTTTCTTGGCTTGCAGAAAAGGTGATGAACAAAAGGAAGGAGCAAGGTATCAGATTAATTTTTGTTAAGCTGGAGAATGTTGGGATTTGGTGACAACGAATTCCTCAAAGGATGGATTTGATCCTATTATTCTACGTTGGTTACAACCAAATAGACCAAGTTAGAATATGGATAGGGATTGCAATTAATAATCAATTTCTTGTAAATGTATATAAATACATGTAAGCCCGTAGAGGCAAAGAGAGAGAGACAAAGTGAGAACTTTCTAGTCTGTTGTAATCTCCATGATCCAAATAATAAGACAACCGATGCCTATGCTTGGTGGACGCAGCCCAACGTTTGGGTGAACCATGTAAAATCCCTGTGTTTATAATATGTGTGTGATTGTTAATTATCATATGTGAATTGTGTTTTCCGCGTTGACAATTCCAACAAAAACAACACCACAAAGAAAAATCAAAATATGAAAGCATGATATGTCCCTCTCCCCTTACTAGAACATTTTTAGGTTAGTGATCTATGTATACAACTCCAAACATATGTAAATACTCCAAAGAAAGAAGAACCTCTGCTGCATAAAATTTGGGGGAAAAAATGAATGAAATGAGTATTTCACTGTGCCTTGGTTGAAGCTAGGTTCTCACCCTGGCCACCATGTGCTCCTTGCCTCTGTGCATCTCGCACTGTGTCTCGATTCTCACCCCTTCTCAATCATGGGTGAATATTTCATCCTACAGTCGACAACAACCCAAGGAGAAAAGGCTTCTACAACTTTGCCTTCCTTCGACATTGATGCTACCTGTGAGCGTGCTCTCTTTTTGGCACGCACTTTCTTCAAGTCTGGCTAGTGGTGACACCTTTGTCCCCTCATTCACACATATGTGGATACACTTAACCAAAGCTAGTGAGTCCTTTAACATTTAGACATCGTCGTCAACTGGGATTGTGATTCGACAATTTCGACTCTTGGGCACTCTGTTTCTATTTTTGTTTTCCATAAAATGCCATGCCGACCAGCATTAAAATGTCCATCAATAGATCCTATCGGACCAATACAATACTGTAAATCCTTTTTCAATTTTAATTTCCTTGGGACATATATCCCACATGGATGAAAAAGAAGACCTAGAAAAGTTTATATGTGGCAAGGTAGAGCATGATTTCCGATGTGTGGTGCACATTGTTTGTCTCGTGTAGGCTCCCTCCTTGCGGTGCCTTGTGTGGGTGCTTCTTGATTGTCAATGCATATATTTTTGATGGAATAGCTGTCAGTTACATGGTTAGAGATAAGGGTCAATTGATAGGCCCAACATACTTTTTATTAAAATGAAAATATAAATACTTTGAGTGCCATACTAAATGCTCGGGCTTGACACCTGATGCTTGTGATTGTAGTCTAGCTCTCGGTCTGAGGTGCTCTATAACATAGAGATTGACCTCAAAGGACAATGTATTTTTTTAAACAAGCCCCAAATGACATTGAAAATCCATGATTCTAGTACTTTTCTCGTGTGAAGAAAATGACATTACGCTACAAGAATGCCTTACTTTTGGTAGCGCACTTGTTTTTGTCACTTGTGTTGCTAGAACATGGCACCAGATTTAAATTTTTACCTTGTATATCTGGGTACTAACACAATCAACGAGGGAATTGTCCTTGCATTTGATGTGAGATGGGATGATCACTAGTATTTATTGTACACGGTACTCTATATGTTGGAGACCAGAGGATAATCACCAATGTGTTGATACCTTGTCTAGGTGTGTTCCATTGATGATCCGTTCAAGTGCTACTGCATTGATGAGGATTCGAGAGTCACCTTCGATAATCAGATTTGTGTATCCCATGTGATTTTGATCCACATGGACATCGATGACCACCCACCTATGCCATTGGCTCAAAGAACAATTTTCCATTTTGGTATTTCTTTACAGTGTTTCAGGTCCTAAACTTTCAAGGTCGTTTTGAGGCCCTAAACAACATTTGTTCGGACTTTTGGGAGGCCAGTGAATTTTTACAGCATACCCTGACCCCAACAAAAGTTGTACTCATTTTCTAGACCTTTATGACGAGGTATCGAAGTCCCCAAACATAGATTGTATGCAAAAGCTATGCCCTCGGGAAGTTGACGTATCAACTACCCCCATCGGGGCCCACAAAACTTTTGGCATTTTATCTTTCAGGGTTAGGTTTTTCGGTGTTTAGGGTTTTCTCATTTATCCTTTATGTTAAAAATACCTTTGGATCCTAATTGTACACGCCTTCTTACGAATGAGCGTAGCCGTCACATCTTTTCTCAGAGATAAGCTGCGACCATTCTAGCGAGGTCATTCAATCTGTAATTTTATAGTTTATGTACATTTCTTTCATTAATAAAAATTATGTATTATTGTATCTATGTGTTTCTTGCAATATGTTTGTGTTTCTTGGAGTATCTCTGTGTATTTCCTTATTATATATGTGTCTTCATTTCATTCTCAAAATAATATGGATGAGTGGTATCAGAGCAAGTTGCTCCTTGTTGTTTCTTAGCACAAGGTCTTCACTCTGTGACCCTATGACATAGCGCCTTTGATGTAGGATATTAAATAATACCCCTAGTAGATATTGATAAATACCTCCCAAAATCATTTTGTTGAAACCCCCTCCCAATACATCTTTCCAATAAAACAAACCCCTATTTTTACTAGACACCCCTTTTTATACCTCCAAATACCTATAAACCCCCTAAGACCCCACAACCTCCCCCAATACCTACAATATATTGAATTTATTTTTCACAATTTAAAACCCCCTTTATGAATGAATGTGATAAGATATTGGTCAACAAGGTGAAGCCCCCATGTTTCTTAGTGCATGTCCCCGATGAGGTCAGGATATAGAGAGTTGGGTCTCGAGATAGTTTCTCTTAAGGATGATCACTCTCTCCAGCCCAAGTGACCTCCCATGGAGAAATAAAAGAGAGATGATGGAGCATGAGATTCTATTAATTTGTTGCTCGAGGAAGCCCTCATGCAACAAAGGGATGAAATAATAGAGATTTTTCCTCAAATCATTCGACAACTACTGATAACAACAAACATGTCTTCATCAAGAAACCACTTTTGAGGCACCGCCCCTTTCAAGGTACAAGTTAATTTTGATATTCCTATGTTTGAAGGTTAGATATATGCGAATGCTTTGGAAAAGTGGTTAAATCTGCTAGAAGGTTATTTCTCTATACATAATTTTAACAATAGAGAAAATATCACATTTGTGCTCCTTAAGGATGTCCCCCATGTCAAACATTGGTGGGAAACTTACTGTGAGCAAAATTCCATAGAGGAGTTTGAAATGTTTGATGTTGAGCCCACTTGGGATTCTTTTATGGATTCCATCAAGGAACAATATTACCCTGTTGAAAACTATGATGACCAGTACATGCGATGTACCACACTCGATCAAGAGAAGAGCCAAATAGTGTCGGAGTTCACAAACACCTTCCATACCTTGCACACCAAGATGGGTATCAAATACTTTGAGTGACATATGGTTCTAAAATACCGTGGGGCTCTACACAGGTACATCCAAATTGAAATGGATTTTCTGGACATCTCATGATTGAGAGCCGCTTATTGATATGTTGCCAAAATCGAGCAAAAATTTAAGTATTAGAATAAGCAAGAGTTTGGGTCTACAAATCCACAAATACCAAAGTATGGTAAAGGCAACCCTAATTCAGAGAACAACCAACCTCAAGATAACTAGTCCAAGCCATAGGAAAAGAAGGGTAACGAGAAGACAAAGAAGGACACCAGGAAGTGGTGCGAATTCCACAAAATCCCTTGGCACAACACTGATGAATGTTGCTCAAAACAATCATTGTTGCCTGAGATGAAAGAAAAAGAGTCGAGCCCTGACTCAGAATCTGATTCAGAAAACAATAAATGGAGACATAGCATTGATGCAGAACCCACTATTACCATCGCGACCACAACAATCCAACCAGAAGAACCAGAGGATCCTAAGGAGGGGGAGCACCTATTCCATTCACAGATGTGGGTGAAGGGGACCCCATTGCATTTCATTGTTGATCGTGGAAGTCAAAAGAACCTCATCTCTGCAAAGGTCATCAAACAGATGGATTTGCAGACAACACCACACCTGCAACCATACAACATTGGGTGGCTTCACCAGGGACGAGATCTCTGCGTCAGCCAACAATGTCGCTTGTCTTATGGCATCAATCCCTTCAAGGATGAGGTACTATGTGATGTTTCCCCACTAGAAGTCTGTGATGTTCTTTTAGGCTAACCATATATGTGGAATCATCATGTTGTTTATGAGTCTCAACCTTATAGTGTCATTATTACTCTGGGGGGGCAACTCTACAAGGTACCATAGGTAGTTTTGACTATTGTCCCAACAAATCAATGCCGCAAAGTAATCTCTCATACTACAAAGTTTAGCCTCTTCACAATCTGGTCGGAAGATGAATAGAAGGACACTACAACCACTACATCGTCGACCCAAGACCTTTCTATCCATTAGAAGCAGATCGACAAGATTGTAGAAGAGAAATAAATATTCATACTTCACCTACGGGGGTGCCTCCACACTGTCTAGTCAAGTCAACCTATAACAGAGCTCTTCATAGCTCTATTGGCCATAACCCTTTTCATGAATGCTTGGGGTTCCAACCATTAGCCCCCACTGATATAGCTATTCATGTTGCGTCTTCACCGACAGAGTCCTCCCACACTCAAGTAGATCATGCAACTAGATTGGTTGAACAGATCCAACAACAGGTTTATGACAACCTTCAACAAGCTAAGCATGATAACTTCTTCAGCAAGGCAAGGAGCTCACCAAGGTTCAGATTCAACAAAAGCTTCCCCGAGAACTTGACACAATGGGGACCATTTATTCCTAGGGGGGGGGGATGATCCAGGTGGATATCGGTGGCCACCCACCTATTCCACTAGCTCAAAGAACAATTTTTCATTTTGGTAGGTTTTTACAGTTTTTCAGGTCCCAAACTTTCGGGGGTGTTTTGAGGTCCTAAACAACGTTTTTTTGGACTTGTGCAGGGTCATAGATTCGAAACGACATACCGAGACCCCTAGCGGAGGTTTTACTCCTCAGCTAGACCTTTTTGATGATGTATCAAATTCCCCAAACAAAGATCATATGAAAAAGTTACACCCTCGGGAGGTTGACATATCAACTACCTCCATCAGGGCCCATAAACCTTTTGGTGTTTCATCTTCTGGGGTTAGGGTTTTCGATGTTTAGGGTTTTTCTCATTTATGCTTTATGTTAAAAAGGTCTTTGGAGCCTCATTGTATACATCTTCTTACGAATGAGCATAGTCGTAACATCTCTTCTCATAGATAAGTTGTCACCATTCTAGCGAGTTCATTCACTCTATAATTCTACAATTTTTGTACATTTCTTTCATTAATAGAAATTGTGTATTATTGTATCTCTGTGTTTCTTGCAATATCTTTGTGTTTCTTGGAGTATCTTTGTGTATTTCCTTATTATATCTCCGACTTCATTTCGTTCTTAAAATAATATGGATCAGCATGGCCAGCTAAATGCCTTTTAACATGTCGGCTAATTTTACTCCATTGTTAGTAGTGTTGCCCATCCTTAAGGAGAAAATCATCCGTATGTTACCTTTTTAGTCCTGGAAAGATCCCCTACTCCTGAGGGACCTGGATTCGCTTTGGAAGTGCCATCAAAATTTAATTTTAAATGGTTAACTACTTGGAAAATTTTATTTAATAACACTAAAAAGAATATAATATAATAAAAATGATAAGAAATGCCCTAAATTGTAAGTTATATAGGAGTAAAAAAAATTAATCTAAATAAGAAATGCAAAAGAAAAGGAAAAATTTATTTAATAATACTAAAAATATATAATATAATAAAAATGATAAGAAACGTCATGAATTGTAAGTTATATAGGAGTAAGAAATTTTAATCTAAATAAGAAATGCAAAAGAAAAGGAAGATTGGATCTATCAAAATGGGAAACATGAAAGAGATTACAAAAAATAAAGCATTACATAGTAAGAGAAAAAAATCAACGTATTTCAGGAATATTTTTAATATTCAAAGTAACAAAAGAGTGTGCAAATGGTATTCTTATGTGATGTTTATGGACATTCTATTTGAATTAAGATAGTTGTTACATAGTTTTGATGTTACTTAGAGAGTTTTTTCCAGGGATGATTTTAGGGGCTAAATTTCGCTCATGAGCTAATTTTCCATGGTTTTTTTCAAAAAACGATTCGCCCAAATTCTATAAGATAAAATTATTTTACCTTAAAAATCGTCAAAATTTTATACAAACTATGTAAAATCCTTAAAAATTTGAAATTTTTTACAAAACTATTGCCAAACATTTATAGTTGGCATATGAATGATTAGTAAGATTCGCCCAAGGTTTCTACATTTTAAAATAAATTTCCATCCTTAAAAGCATCCCTGGTTTATTCTTATTCAAGGTGTGAGAAAGTTAGAAGCAAGACTTTTGGATATGATTTGTTTCTTGAAAGTTGTTGATGTGGTAGAATATCTTACGGAAAAAAGAAGAAGGATAAACACTCTAGTCATAAGCCATGAATCCTTGAAGGAAGCTTTGAATCCCTAATAAAACATTATAACATCTGGATAATCTTGTAATAGATAAAACATCTAAAAACAAAATACAACTTAGTTTTAAAATTTAAAAAACAAATCTAACATGTATGATGCTACTATATATAAATAAAAGCTTATTCATTATAATAAAGGAAATGTCGTAGTCTAAACGTTTTACGAAATGACTCTTCTTTGGCTATTTTTTTTGATGACAATTGTTCGAAATATGTCAAGAAATTGTTAGATCCGTAGATTTGAGTGATTATTTTTGTATAATCCGAGTGTCCCATGGGTTTTTCAACTTGTTAAATTCATTTATGCATTCTTAATGGATTTTAAACAACAAAAAATACTGATTACATGCAAATTTATGTTGTCAGATTCTGATTAAAAAAACCATTTCATAAAACACAGTGAAACAACACCTAAAGGAAAATCATATCATTTTAAAATAATTCTTCAGTAATTCATAAAAATGACAATATACACCTTACCCACCTTATGGTAAAACAAAAATATATACATAATATTTCAATACACTTTCAATCCAATAATATTGCGAAGTACATATCCATACAGAGAGATAGAGTTTCACCAAAATCTTGTGCAACTTTATTGTACAAACGGCACCATCGTCACAAGAGTTTTGCAAACGTCGCCATCATATCTGTCGGTGGTGCCCACATCAAAATCCCAAACCAACCATGAACCATTATACATTTATCCAACTGAAACCCTAACGTCATCACCAAAGGAACAACAGAGAAACCGCGTTCCTGACACGGTGAGGTGATGCGCGTCACCAAGGAAGGAAAGTTGCTTTTTCAACTTGCAACATCCCTCGGTCAATAGTTACGTTTGTCAACAGCTAGACCACCAGTGGAGCGCGCTATAATCTTGGAACCCGTCCAAGTTATTACAGCTGCTACGTCATTCATTTACAGCGTGTGGGACACGGAACTCGTGTCCGGCCGAACTGGATTTCCCCATTATCCAGCAGGAGAGGCACAGGGAGGATATTTCTTCCCAAACGATGATTTAACGCGACACTTGAACTGTTGCCASTAATCACATTCACATGTTATGAATGCGATCGGTCCTTTATACAYGCCTTCTGCCCCCTCATYCCTCCATACGCTCAACTTCTTTTACCTCCCGATCGCTGCAGACAGACAAACAGAGAGGTAAAATATCCCTCCATATACTTAAACTCTCTTTACCTCCCGATCGCTACAGACAKACAGACAAACAGAGGCGTAAAATTCAGGATGGTCAGTTACATTTCTTGCSCTTCGAACACAGTACCTTCCAYCACTGTGAAAGTCATACATTGGAATGGCAGCGTTCAGGACCTTCAGAGGCGGATAACGGCGGCAGAGCTGATGCTSGACAATCCTCAGCACTTTGTATGCCACGCCAACGGCTTGCAGATCGGGCGCCGGATTAATCCTCTSACGGCAGACGAAGAAYTGGATTTGGGGTMTCTCTATTTTCTTCTGCCCATGCCCAAGCTRCAYTCGGTACTSTCTGGRAYAGACATGGCCTCCCTRGCAWTCAAGKCCRATTCCGCCATGRAAKCYRYSAAMAGACGRAGCWCCRGMGCYARAKTACTCCCSCTCTTTGRKGACTTCATGCSTCCCCTSCCRCCRGAAATGAAAAAGGATRTATTSTTAKYGGAGGGGAAACAAAKTARTGSGGMGCAGGARGAGYAGMTTRCGGTGYCGAARCTGAATTTGRAAGACGATCCRGAKCTGTCAAYGGCGYTTKYGCAGYTGAGATTGAAYSYAARCAAATCCTGGAAGCCAAAGTTGGAGACCATTGAGGAGTTCCGGCCAAAGCTTCGGGATCTGATGCAGTCGAATATTGAGCAGTTCTGCTAGCATGGATGTTCCCGTTCAATAAACAGAATTACTGATCACATTGAATCTGATCTTCCTTCGAGAACATGGATCAATCCTCTACACTGATCTCTCAAAACACACACATTCTTCTAAATCCGTTGGAATTATGAGGTCTCTACCAAGAGAAGCTTTACCCGTCTGAACAGATTCGAGCCCCTGCCAAATCTGTGAAGAGGCTGTTGAATTACAGACAGGCTCTTCACCTCATGTACTGCAACTTATATTTATTTGGCATTAAGCATTCATTGATTCTTTCAATATTATCATTATACATGTAAATTGTTCATGGTTGTGCTCTGCAGTGTTCTTGGTGCAATGGTTATCTTCTATGCTAATTAGATTGTACTTAAAATTCTTCAATTTTTTACCCAATATAAATATAAATTTTGATTTTTTAAAATATTCATAATTTTTTTAATTATATATATAAAATCATTAAAATGAAGTAAAAAATTGTCCAAAATTAATGATAAAAAAGGTAGTTGTGGTGAGGGACCCATTATTTTGTTACTTGAATATCGTTATCAAGTGATTAAGTTAGTTATGGTTAAGATCTATTACTTTATTTGTTAGTTCACAGTATGGAGACTTCTTGATGTATGTATTAAAAAAAAAAGAGTGTCTTTTAAAGGAAAGGTTTCTTTTAAGAAATTTATATTTATTTTTTTATATATATATATGAAGTGTTAAGGTTTCTTTTGAGGGTGAGTTTGTGGTATGTATAGAGTGGTGTTAAGGTTTTTTTTATATATTTTTTAACAAAGCTGAGAGTTGAGATAGAGACGGATCGGTGGATCCGAAGGCAGAGCGACGAATTGCTCAGCACAGGGGAAAACTTGATGAAAGTTGCATATTCTTGGTGATTCACTGCCTTCGGGATTGAAGTGTGTTTGGTGATACAAGGATCCATTGTCTGGTTGGACAAGCAGACACTTGCAGAGATGGTGAATCCGCTAGCAGAGACCTACCTCAACGAAGCCAACAAATTAGATGGCTCGAATTTCATTAACTGGAAATTCAAAATGCAAACCCTGATGGAAGGCTATGGTGTCTGGACCATTGCGAAGGGAACTGAAGCGAAACCTAATGTGACTGCCGGTGTGACAACAACACAAATCCAAGACTAGGAGAAGCGCGAAAACAAGGCCAAGGTATTGTTGTGTATGTCTGTTAAAGATAGCATAATTCCACATATTAGAAAAACTAAAACTTATGTTGAAACATGGACAATGCTTAAAGATTTGTATGAAAATAGCAATACGAATCACATTTTGTTCCCGAAAACTAAATTGCTAGGCATTAAGATGGATGAAAATGAATCTGTTAGTTCATTTTTGAGTCGCATTAAAGAGGTGAAAGACAAGCTAGGAAATATAGGGGAAACGGTTTCCAGCACTGATCTTGTCACTATTACCATAAATGGTATGCTAGTAGATTATCAAATGTTCATAACAGGTTTCGCAGCAAGGGAGAAACCTCCTACTTTTGAAGAATTGACAAAAAATTTGCTGCAAGAGGAAGAAAGGCGCAGGAATCTGAAGCCTCGGAATATAGATTTGGCACTGTGGTCAAATAAGAGATCCTCGAGAGGGAGATCAGGAGAAAGAGGCAGAGGAGGCAGTTCATCGCAGAGAAGACAATCCCCAAGGCCGAATCCAGGTATGCCCTCTAACAGGAATGAGTCAAAGAGTTGTTTTTATTTTGGTCAACCTCGACATATTATTAGAGACTGTCATAAGAAGAAAAGTGATGAGGCTAGGAATAAACCTAGAAATCATTTAGGGCATTATGCAGAAGAATCTTCAAATCATGATCTCAGATTTTTTATTGCTAGTGATGATATTGATGAACCCACGAATTTTGATTCACGTGATCTTAGACTGATTGTGTCCAATGTTGCTTTATCTGCTGAAACGGATGATAGTGATGCCTGGTTTGTGGATTCTAGAGCATCAGTACATATGACATGTAATAAGATGTGGTACATTAATTTTAAAGAAACACATAATGGAGCCAGCATATATCTTGGAGATGATTGTGCTCATCAGATCAAGGGATACAAAGACATTCATGTGACATTGTCGAATGGTATTGTTCGTCACATTCGCAATGTGGTGTATGTGTCAGGGATAAAGACAAAATTGATCTCTGTGTCCACCATTACAGATCAGAACTTGAAGGTTGAATTCTTCAAGAATTATTGCATAGTAGCATTTCAAATGTCATAGAACCCATGAGTTTTGATGAAGCAAATGAACATGATGAATGGTGAAATGCAATGGAGGAAGAATATGAATCTATAATGAAAAATAATACTTGGGAATTGACTGAATTGCCTAAACATAAAAAACCTATTGGATGCAAATGGATATACAAACCCAAATTTAAATCATATGGTAGTATAGACAAATATAAGGCAAGACTGGTGACAAAGGGTTATTCACAAACAAAAGGTACTGATTATGATGAAACATTTGCACTAGTAGCTAAATTGAATACTATCAGATTGTTAATTACTTTAGCTACAAAGTATCATTGGAAGCTACACCAACTAGATGTTAAATCTGCATTTTTGAATGGTGAGTTAAAGGAGGAGGTTTAACTTACTCAACCTGAAGGGTTTGTGGAACATGGGCAAGAACACTTAGTGTGTAAGTTAAAGAAAACATTGTATGGACTGAAACAAACACCTAGGTCATGGTATGAGAAGATAGCCTCTTTCTTTCTTCAATAGGGTTTTATGAGGAGCAAGAGTGATCCAAATCTGTATACCAAATTTGATGAGCAAAGGGTATATAGTATTGATTTCCTTATATTTTGATGATTTAATAATTACAGGAAATGCAGGGAAATTAATTGATGAAATCAAGGAGCAATTGTCACAAGTTTTTGAAATGAAAGATCTTGGTGAGTTACATTACTGCCTAGGTCTTGAAGTTTGGAGAAATGCAGGTCAAACTTTTGTTTGTCAGAGAAGTACTTAAGAGATTTAAAATGGATCAGTGTAAATATTTTATTGTTCCTATGCAGTAGAATGTGAAACTTTCTTGTGATGATGGTTCGAAGGAGGTGAATGGCACTATGTATAGACAGATGGTGGGTAGTTTGAATTATATCACCACAACCAGACCTGATATTGCATATTATGTGAGTGTGTTAAGCCAGTTCATGGTGAAACCTCATGAAAGCCATTGGAATGCAACAAAGGAAGTACTCAAGTATCTAAAAGGAACACTTGATTATGGTATTAAATATATTGATGCATTTGATGTTGGGTTGACAGGTTACTCAGATTCTGATTGGGTTGGAAATCCGAATGATCGAAGATCAACCACTGGATATGCGTTTGGCATTGGATCCGGGGTTGTTTCATGGAGCAGTAAAAAGCAATCTACTGTATCTTTGTCTTCTACTGAAGAAGAATATATAAAAGCCTTGTGTGCAACAACTTGTGAATCTGTTTGGTTGATAAGACTTCTTCAAGATGTCAGAAAAGAACAAAAGGAACCTACAATGATCAAATGTGATAATCAAAGTTCAATCAAGTTGGCGAATAATCCGATTTTTCATGCAAGGACAAAGCATGTTGATGCTCAGTTTCATTTTGTTAGAGAAAAGTTGCAGTCAAATGAAATAGCTCTTATGTATTGTAATACTTGTGAAAATGTTGTTGATATTTTCATTAAGCCTCTTGGAATGATTAAGTTTGAGTTGTTTAGGGAGATGTTAGGTGTAGAAGTCAATCCATTCTCCATTAAGGGGGAGACTTGCAAATAATGGAGCAAGAGTTAGTTTCGTAGATGAACTCTACTAGCACTTAATGTAGATCCTAGTTTTTGGTGATTTGTTGTAACTGCCAAGTAGATATGATTCCTATATAATGATGTAATATCTCTTCAATAATAATAGATAGTGAGCGTAGACTCACCAGTGTTTGTTTCTCCAAATTCTAAGTATTAACTGATTAACTGATTACCTATAAAATTATAAACATGAATAAAACGAGTTTTATTCAATTTGATAAAAAATTAACTGAAACAAAAATATGAACAAGTTTATTTACAACATAATTGATCTCATACCTCGTGAAGTGGGCCCTCCTTGAAAAAGTCTCAGCAAACACAAACACTCAACCACAACACTTAAGATAATAACTCATAAAAACATGAGGTAAGCTATATATATTACTCGAAAACTGAAAATGATATAGTATTCACACTATTTTCTTCATTCTCTCTATATGCAAATGCAAGAGCAATGGTATATATATAGTCTTTGGACTGGAATCTTTTTACAACTACTTTTAAACTGAAATATTTATGAGAAACCCTAGAGCTATGGAAAGATAACAAATTGTCCATTACAAAGTTTTAGTACACTACGCCTTGAAAGGAAACTCGCAAGTTTTAGACGACAAACTGCTAACATCAAGAGATTTCCACGGTCTTGATTCCTGGTAATGAATGAATGAAACCCGTGGGAATTTAAAAATTCCATTAATTCTCCTTTCTAGGCATAGACTCTCTTCATATGCGCGCTAAACTCAGATACTTTGTTCTGGTGCTTATTAGTGCCACCATTGATCTTCTTGCAACATGCATGTTGAGTCATTGAATGTTTTAAATCCATTTATTGATTCTTTATAATGATATAACATATGGTTTTTATTTCTTATTATCAACATTTATCCAAACTTTAACTAATTTCTACACTCCTACTCTAAAATTCATAATATAAACAAGAAAGACTTGAAAACATAGTCCAATATTACCTTTTGGTGATTGTGATTTAAGTAGATGGAAAATGAGAAATTATGAATATCAAAATGGTCGTATTGGTAACAAAAGATCATTAAAATTGTTAAGTACTAGGCAAAAATGGTCCCATTTTGAGGTCTCATCATTCCCCCTTTCCTAAATTATTGCATCACCTCATGCAATTTCTTGTTCCTCCTCTGGAACTCCAAGGTACAAGGTTTTCCATGTTGCAATATGTGGTTCCCTTTGTAACCTCAACTTGTTGGATGGGTTGACGAAGTCTTTGGGTCGATGATCGACTAAACCCTCGGTTGACCATGGTTGACCATGTCCACTTATGAATTCTCGATGGACATTTTATGGACAGGTGCAACTGCCTTGACTTGAGTTTGTTGAGTTTGTTCCATGACCAAACCTATTTATAGATGATCATTCTGATCTTCTATCATCAGATTAATCAATCTCAGATTGTCAGAGCATCTCAGGATATCTTCTCTCACTCTCTCCTTGAGCGACTTGTGATTCAGTGCTACAGCCTATGGTGTCTTTTGACACCATCGTTGTCTATCGAATCTGTTGTCCTCTGCGTTCAATCCCTATCCCAGAGATGTTGGTTTCTTGATCTCCGGATCATAGGAAGAATCAGATGTAAGCGAGACAATGTTGAAGCCTTTTTCTGAATCAGTTCTTTTCAAGTAAAGAACTATCGTTGGTTTAATATGGGTTATCAAGTGTTTGCAAATCCACCCACATGAATTAACTATGGATGAAGTTCTTGCCGTGATTTCTCTCCTGGAGATGGCTAGGGTTTATGGAGTTTTGTGACAGAATTTAAGAGAGCAGCCATAACACGAAAATTACACACAAAATAATATTGTATTACTATATCAAATCCCAAGATACAATAGGTATATGTAGCTGGAGTTAGATCCAACCA
>JZKD02S1814264.1:117534-134443 GCA_000966675.3 Picea glauca
TGTCGGATAAGCAAGAAATTCATTAACTGTGATCGTTCCTTCAACGCAGTAAACAAGAGATAATAAGTCTCTCATCTTTCTCAAAATGAACACCAACAATAACCTGCCCTGTGAGGACAAGGATGATCGAAGGCCTCCCTTCGCCTATATCTCAACACGTTGATCTATTGCACTGATCCGCCTCTTAAATATCTCATCATGTTCCCTTTCTTTTTCTGTATGGAAAAGAGTTTTCTCTACGGGAGTAAGGCAGCTCACTCACAAAATAATTTAATTGGCACACATAAAAACTTTCACCCAGAAAATAAACTCACTGAACTATCTACTCTCCTACAGCAATGGTTTGACAATCATTGCTCTGCTCTGATACCATGACAGAATTTAAGAGAGCAGCCATAACACGAAAATTACACACAAAATAATATTGTATTACTATATCAAATCCCAAGATACAATAGGTATATGTAGCTGGAGTTAGATCCAACCAATTCCAAACATAGGTATGGAGGTTGAGATAATATCTCAACAGCTCCTACAAAATCTCAAACCAACTCCAAACCAATCCCTAAATTAATCATTAATTCTAACATTTTGTGGCTTGGTGATTAAAGATTCTCATCATCGACATATTTGTTTGCACATCGATGGAAGTTTACTTGACGGGAGATCACATCTTCCGTGTGGGTTGTTTTGCTCCTTTTGTCGAGCATCGACTGGGAATTTGTAAAAGGAATTCGATCTGATGTTTCTTCGCCATGGAACAAATATCGACCGGAGTTTATGCTTGAAGAGACTCTTCGTTTGTTGATAGAGTGAGTATGTCGACTTGATATTGTGATCGACCAACAGAAGGCTCGACCCGACTTTAATTTGGAACCCTCGACTGGCGTAAAGGCTCCTTCGACCTATGTGAAGGCACGTCGACTGACAAGGAATCGACTTGAGTTATTTTTTTTGTACCAAGTCGATCCTCTCAACCAAATCTGTGCTCATTGGTTGACCCGAACAACGAACCCACTGGTGCACGACTTGTCCCGTCGACTCAACAATTGCCTTTGACTTCGCAGATCTGGACTCTCGACAATTTGGTTGTGTCTCGACTTCTTGCTAAACCAGAGACTGCCCAACCATTATTTCTCGATCTTCTCTTCCTTTGGCACGAGAGCGTGGTTGGACTGGACGTCAATCAGTGGCATGCCCAACTGGTTTGTGATGCATTCTGTCTGTGTTTTGGTAGAAGGAAAACATTGCATGGATGCCAAACATCCTTTGACTTGACTTGCAGAGTTCTTGACCTACACTTGCATGGATTCCCATTGGAGGGTTCGTTCAGCTCATTCCTTTATCGACTGGTGCGAATGTTAGTGCGTGGATACCTTAATACGACTGCTCATCACGTGAACTATTGATCTTCGACTGGCTTATGCGTGGATTTTTTGCATGCCTGTTGTGATGCGGTAATCCTCCACCTTAAAATTTGTTGCCAACCGAAGTTTATACAAGTTTATGTTGTGCATTGATGGATTCTTTTCCTGGACGGTCGATATAGAACCGATTTGGTGTAAGTCGCTAGACTCCTTATTATAGTTGACTTCCCATCCATTATCTTTTGTTGCATATTTGTGCTTGGATTGTTCTCTCCATCGACAATGGGCATGTTGGATGACGATGAAGCTCTAATGCTTGAAATCCGTGAGAAGAAGGCTCTTGCCTTGGAAGAATCTCATAGCCGACTTCGTGGATAAGTCACCACCTTGAAAAATATCGTTGCGTAATTGCAGACTGAGAATCAACGACTAAGTAGTGAGTTGCAGACAACTCATACCCAGCCGAAATATGAGGCTACCTTATTTCAAACCAGTCCTCTACAACGATTTGATGAAAAGTCTATGAAGATTCTTGACCTAGAACAAACCATGGAAAGATTATTTCAATATCTGGTGGATGATTTTGGCGATAAAAAGGATCTTGTTGATGATCTTGTGAAATAGGTGAAAGTCCTCTCTCATGAAAATGAAATCTGAAGATATAAAATGAAGGACTGAAAAGGAAATTGAAATATGCAGAAGATGTGTTCCAGATTTTGTTGTGTCTGAGTACTTCAAATGGGTTGCTTCCATGGGGAACACTACTGCTAGCTTTTTTCAAACTCTTGTAGACAAATTTGAGGATAAGTCTAACCTTATTGAGGAATTGGAAGAAGCAGTGAAAGCTCTTCCTCATACAACAACTAGCACAAATGTCATCCAGTTGATGGAAGAATATACCTAGTTGACTCGGGAGGTTTCCCACTTGCAAGCCTCTATTGATGAGCTTTGTGAAGAAGCTACTCTGCTCCAAGAATATAACAATCGACTACTTGACGAGTATCAAACATTGAAGGAATATTATGATGCCATATTTTTGCAACTGACTAAGAAGGATGAGACTCCTCAAAGCTTGCAGACTGTTGAGACAACTGCTGAGAAGAAGATTGATGTTGTTTATTCTTCCACTATTGTTTTTAGTCTAGCTATTTGTGAGAAGAATGATAATGTTGTTGAGCTACCAAGCTCACCCGTTTCTTCTCCACCCTCTACTTCTATTTGTAAGAAATATGTTGTTAATTTATTTTTTGAAACTGATAAGTCTCTTGTTTCTCCTAGCTTTGAAAAACACACTACAAGTATAGGATCACGACTGTACAATAAGATGGGATATATCGGAGGAGGACTTGGAAAGAATGGACAGGGTGTTGCTGCTCCTATTATGCCATATATTTTTCCTCCAAGAACAGGTCTTGGATATGTTGTTGTTGTTGTTGTCTCCTTAAATACACCTTCCCTTGATACAAACAAGGAAGTTTTGTTCCTTGCAGGTGGATTTCAGACTGATTTACCAATAGGGCAATATCCTAAAC
Source organism: Picea glauca (assembly GCA_000966675.3). Taxonomy (NCBI): domain Eukaryota; kingdom Viridiplantae; phylum Streptophyta; class Pinopsida; order Pinales; family Pinaceae; genus Picea; species Picea glauca. The sequence goes on from JZKD02S1814264.1 coordinate 120,434, forward strand.
CGATTGATGAGATGGTTGTTCTTGACATGGCAGATTCTAAGAATATTGTTGGTGATGATGTTGTTGTTGATATACTGGGTTGTTCTACTCCTCATAGTACACTTGACCCCAATCCTATATCTCTTGATCCTCCTACACAAACGTTTGTGCCTTATCGTCATCCTCACCATAGAAAGAATGAGAGTCATGCTTTCAAATATTTGCAGAAGAGACATGAAAGACAGAACCGTGGACCCGTATTGACTACCAGGATTGACTCTGGTTGGATTGATGAGTGGTCATGGATGCATTTGAACCAATGTTTGAAGAGTTCCTACCATTTTGTTTTGTCGACTGTATGGACGTACAATGTTCATCTTCATTACTGATGTTTTGCAAGGGTGGACCATAGGTTTGAACCGACTTGATAGTCGAATAGTGCTTAATTGGTATATTGGTCAACTCAGATTTGACCCGAATTGAAAGTCGACTGGAGGTGTTTTCAACTATGTATTTGTCAACTGAGTTTCGACTATCTATTGTCCGTCGACTAGTGTGTTTCGACGAAGATTTGTTGATGATTTTTGTGATCCTTGATTTGTGTTTAAGGGGGGGAGTAATTGAAGTTGATGATGTGTAAACCCAACTTATGTGTTTGGATTGGTTGAGACCGACCAAACCATGATCGACTGTGTTCTAGGGAGTTGCACTTCTGCTTATTTTACATGTTGCAAAGATTGTTGCATTGACAAAGACTTCTTATATTAGTGCGTTCTTGTCTATTCGTCTCATCAACCGGTTGGTGTTGTCTTGTTGTCTAGTTGGTTGGACGATTGGGACCGTGTTTTGATGACATATTTTGAAACCCATTTTGCAATGGTTGAATGCTCTTTTTCCTTGATCCATGTTGACTTCCTTAGGAGTGTTGTTGTACCATGTTGTGAACAACTTTTGCAGTACGAACAAATTCAGGGGGGGAATATTGCAGAATTTGTTTTCCTCCAAGATGAGTTTATGGGGTGGTGTTGGAACATGCAGTTCCCTTTGTAACCTCACCTTGTCGAATCTATGTGTCGACGATCGACTAAACCCTCAGTCGACCATGTCCACTTATGGATTCTCGATCCACGTTTTATGGATAGGTGCAACTGCCTTCACCAGAGTTTGTTGAGTTTGTTCCATGACCAGACCTATTTATAGACGATCATCCTGCTCATATATCATCAGAATAATCAATCTCATATTGTCAGAACATCTCGGGAGATCTGCTCTCACTCACTCCTTGAGCGACTTGTGCTTCAGTGCTACGATGTATTTTGACACAACCATTGTCTCTCGGATCTATTTTCCTCTTCATTCAATCCCTGTCCCAACATTCCAATTGTATGTAGGATGGTCAAATTTTGTCACATCATAGAACCCTCGAGTTTTTTCAACCCATCTCCAATGTGCAGTTTCTTCCATATTATTCTAGTGAAATCTGGCTTGGTATTGTTGAGTGAGGAACCAAATAAGTGGATAGTTAAATCTAAGTCTAATCCATTGGTTTCCATGTCTTCTCATTGAATTAACATATAGTGTAGCTTGTGATAGAGCAAGTTCAAAATGAGGATAGCATGTAGGAGTTATGTTCCTCAAAGCATTTGGAAAAAATTTCCAAATATTATATGAAGTTAGAAGGGCTTTCAAGGAATGTGTTTGTATAATTATTTGATGATTAGTAATAACATTTTTCCTATGCATTATGATACATAAAAAATCTCTAGGATCCATGAGCAATGCTTGATCATCATGAAGAATTGTAGCAGGGATTGGATATTCCTCTCTAACCATCGGATATGAATTAAAATTTTCTTGTGTATAAAACTCATTCAACTCTTTCCATTGAAAAAGACCATAAATGAAGGAGGATAATGTTATTAATTGGATATCCCTAATGTAGGGATTGGGGTTCCAATGAAAATATTATTTTAGTATAAAATTGAAAAGATAGAGCTCACACAACACATTTTTCTCATAGTCTGTGATATTGAAAAAGACATTGGTAAAATCTTATGGACAAGTAATCTTGTAAAGTCTCCCTGTTGCCAATTGTCTAATCCTAAATAATGTCCACCTATCATATAGAAATATAGAATGAATCCTGGAAGGTGATCTACATGATGAGGCTTCCAACCCTAATTCACATGTGTCTTGTAGCTTGTGTTCCATTTCCTTCAAACGATCCCTAGACATTTTAATATTTTTTTTCCACCTATATTCTTGTGTAATATAGAGGGAGAACCATCTTTCCTTGAGTTTATTAATTCTCTGTTGATGACTCTCACAGTCTATAACTCCAAAATAAAAAAATTCATATTGTTTCCTCTAGCTAGGTAAATCAGGTTTTAATTGAAGGAGTGCATATGTATTTTCTAGGACATCATCAAGAATGAAATTTACAATTTGTTCAACTTTTGTCATATCTCCTTCAGTTTGTATTCCCACGGATTTATTAGAGGGTTGCTCAGTTTATATTACTTTCAATAGAGTATCCATTAGTGATATGGATTAAATCATTATATTATTTGTCATCTATCTTGATACTTTCAAAGTAGAAAAAAATGGAGTAATCATCATGCAGGGTCATTTTAGTGGCACGTCCCGGTTTGGAAAATTGGGATCTAGAACCTTCCAAATCCATTTTGAAGAATTAAACAATATTTTTTGGGGTTATATTGTCTATAACTTGCACCCACCCCCTTAATGGTTTTCTTCACTTCAATACCTTTCCAACGGTGCAAAGCATGCGTCAATCAGAGCTCGTATGCAATAGTTATGCCTCCCACAAGTTGACCTATCATGTTGACCACCATGCCATACGATAAGATGCGATGTCAACCCCTGTTACTCACGAATATGGGGATAGCCACATAAGGAATTTCAAAAAGAATCTAGAAGGTCCAAAACATTATCACAATTGAAGGCTGAGGAATTCAAAACCCTAACCCTAGAATGTTATTGGGCTATGTTAAATATCAGGTCGTTGGGAGGAGAAGGGGTTCCATTCTATGTTATTGTATTTTGTTCCAAAGCAGAGAAGAAAAACTGGGAGTTGGAAATTAGAGAGGATAACAAAAGGGGGTTAATTTTCTCTAGCAACCTAATAGGYCACATGTCTCAGGTAACTCCATAGAGAGTTCCTTCTCTTTTGTACTTGCATTATTTCCATACTAGAGAAAAGAGAGTAGAACAACCTCACCTTCTAGCTAGGTTTTCTCCCATAAGGATTTCCTAGAGAAAATATTTGTGTTATTTTGTGGATGGTGTGTGATTGTGTTTTCTTGTTCTTTATTTTCCACATTTGATCTATTTCATGCATAAGCATAAAACCAGTAACTGAAGATTCTAGAATATAAGGAATTTAACCCTCATAGTGTAGATTTCAGTTTTATTTATCAGATATGTTGTGACGAACTGTCTAGTGCAATATCCACGAAAATTTATAGATCACATTGGTATCAGAGCAGGTTTTCTTTTAGGTATTTGTGGGAAGTTGCAAGATTTAGGAATCAACTTAAAGAGAAGTTGCAGAAACCCTAGCCATGGCAGACGAATTTGTTCATAACAACCCTCGAGATCCAATGGAAGAGAGATTTGAGAGGTTGGAAGCACAAGTCACTGATATCAACTGCAATATGGACCTCCTCATGGTGGCTCTAGTAAGAAATCTCGTACCATTCAGAGATGATGGATGTTCTAACTCAGAGATCAAATCAGAGGGGAAATCGGGAGATCATGAAGACCCAGGAAATGAGTCACATAAAGAACATGAGAAAGAGAAACCGAGTTTGAGTTTCGTTAACCCTTCATAATCCCTATTCAAGATGGAAGCGAAAGTGGATATAAAGTTATACCAAGGTGAGATCAACGCATTAAAACTAAATCATTGGTTGCAACAACTAGAATTTTATTTTAGTGTTCACCTTATAGATGGAGAGAAAAATATGTCATTTGCTAGATTGAAGTTAGAGAGCCATGCTTTAACCTTGTAGGAAAGCCATACAGAAACACTTACCCAGAAGGTGATATGCTAGTAACTAGTTGGGAGGACTTCAAAACCTTCATCAAGTCCCAATTTGACCCTATCGAGTATGTAGAGGACCAATGGATCTGGTGGCACTACTTTCTGCAAAGGCAGGGGTAGAGTGTACATGAATACACCATTGAGGTCAGAAACATGGCCATCATGCTGGGTATCTCTCCCAAGAACCCATATGTACTCCTCAAGTATCTTGGGGGTATACACAGTCAACTATGAAACCAGGTGATGATATTTAAACCAATAATAGAGGACGAGGCGTGTGTACAAGCACAATACCCAGAAAACATAGGCTAAAAGAAAGGGAAACCAAGCAGTTCCAAGTAGAAAGAGCATCATTAAGCTTCCAAGGAGGGGAAGAAGAAGTGGAAGGGGAGAAAGGATAAGAAGACGATAGCCACTACACATCGGTGCAAGGATCCTAGAAACCATTACAACCATTGTAGTATCGATGGTTACACTGAGGACAAATTGTTGGAAACTACATCCAGAGATGAACCTGAAGAACCACAAGAAGGACATATAGAAAAGGAACCTTCTAGCCACAGATTCGAGCAATCGGGTTGAAAGTAGCTCTGATGTGGATGAAAATATTGCCTGCACATCTATGCAGAAGGAGGTGAATCTGAGTATCCTTCATCACCAAGAAGAGAAGGATATGACTAATCTCTTCCACATTAAGATTCAAGTCAAGAAGACTAATATAGATGCTCTATTCGACATTAGTTCACAATCAAATCTCATAACAACGGATCTAGTCAACAAGGTTGGATTGGAGGTTCACAAAAAGGTGACAAGTTTGATATGTTTGACAAGTTTTTAAAAGGGTCGCCCCTCGTCTCTAATGGGTGACAAGTTTGACATGTTTTTCTTTTTGTCTTATTTTTCTAAATATATGGGCAAGGGTATAATTATAGGACATAGTGTTGGAAATAATTGTGTTAGTTGGGTTTTGGGCTTGATCTTAGGTATTGAACAAATTAAGAGACTCATGAGACTGGTTATTTTTTGTTTAGAGCACTATACTGATTATCATTGGGTGGGGGTTCTACTTTCCATGATGACAAACCTCCTTGGATTTTTCTATAACTTCTCATTATGTACATAATAGAAAAAACATAGATATTTTTAGCTTAAAAAAACAATAATAAATAAATAGATCATTTTGATATTTTAACTTATTGTTTATAGTATTCTTATAGTATATTATCTAGTTCTCCCAATCTCAATTTCTTCTCTATATCACTATGTCTCTTTAAATTTAGTTTTGATAATACTTCTAATGGTATCAATACTTTCAAGGGAGACCTCCTCGTTTATCTAAATTCGTCTATACTCTCAAATGTCTCGAGTGACTTTTACTATTATTTGTGTTACGAGGAAAATCTCTCTATGGATAGGGGTAAACCAATACAGAAGGAATGACACGCAAAAATCAACTCTAATCCCAAGTATGCTATATAAATGAAATGCTAACAAGACAGGATAATATTCTACCTCGTCCGGACATTCGAAGAAGACCACCATTGAGCACATGACCCAAAGCTTTATACCTGTAACTTGTCCTCAACAATCAATATACGCAAGCATATGGTGATAATATATAATGTTATCATATAAATTAGCATAATCCATTAACATACATGAAAAATACGCCTATGGAATAATAATTCAAATATTTGCAAGATATCAATTGGACGAGAAATGTGTATTTCTATTAAAATAATCAACAGAAGTACATAGGTGACAAACTTATGTAACGACACATATCAAAACCAAGAAATGAAGTCCCTCCGGCTGGGCCTCCACCAAATTAAATCTCATATACAAGAGTCAATGAGGTTCTCCATCACAAAGAGGGAAGAGATTGGGGACTGAACAAAAGGAGTTCAGACTTTCAAGGACAAAGGGATGCAAACTCAATATGAAGTGAAATTTCTCCAGTGTGTCTTTGCTCTCAAAGTTGAATTGTTATTTTTTTCAAGGCTTGGATATGGCTCATTTTATATCCTTCAAATGCAACTGAAGGTCCGAGTCAGAGCGTTTCCAATATATGGAAGGCCAAGGATCATGGATCTCGTGACATGGCATGGAAACCTGACATAATTTTTAATTTTGAGCACCAAACCCGATGTATGCGGGTTGTAGTGGAGAAACCTGCATACACACTTGTTGTATAACTGATAGGGTGTGTACATGTGGAAAAGCGTACATTTTTATCTCTGGAATGAACAAAAGGGAACTTCAAGTCTGCAGAGGGTAATGGAAGGCCATCCAATCTGGTTTGCATATAATGAGGCAAAATTTGTTGTAACAGATGCCCCCTAATGTGTGAGGTCAGAGGATGTTGGCACAGGGGCAGACCTAGGGTTCAACGCTTCAACAACGCAATAACAAAACCCTAACTACTGGCCCTTTCAGCAACACCTGCAAAGCAGATGAAGTCTCACCTGAGGTAGAGGTAGGGGGGGTTGTAGGACTCAAGTGTCTACAACCTAGTTGGGACATAGATCTATGATCACAATGCTTTAATAGAGCACTTAGCAGTTAACATTCATTAGTCTTTAAACCTTATTCACATCGCAGGTAAAACCTTAATTACAGAACAACGCAGTATTCGATAAGATCTAGCACATCCAAGCACTGAGCATATAGAAATAGATCATATCTAACATTCATTCATATCGCTATGCAGTAAACATTCATCCAGAATAAGCACTAAGCAAATAAATACACAAACACATGAACAACATAACACAAAGCACCATAACACAGGATGTATGTGGTTCACCCCCAACGTGGGGCTACATCCACCAACTCTTCGTCTTCTTCATTATCTTCTTTCAATCCTCTTACATGCACAGAGCCACAAAACCAACTCCGCATAGGACATGAGATATGTGCACACCTCGCTGGATCTTCCTTCCCCAAGCTTGGCATAACACAAAGCCTTCTTACAATCACTTGCACTTAGCTCTGCAAGTTCTCAACACACAGTAAGCACCAAGCATTTACAACTATTTGCACTTGGCTCACTTAGCTTACAACTTTTTTTTCCACCTCCTACTTACATCGCCAAGCTATTTATTTATACTTTACAAAAGGGGCCTAAACATGGGTAAGACCCATGGGTCAACATCCCATACCCATTACATAATCCCTAAACCCAAAAAGCCCACAAAAGGGGGCGATATCCCGCAATCTCCACTTCGCCTGGCGCTTTGTCTTCGACCAGCCTGTCAAAGTCCCAAAAATGGTCAAACACGACCAAGGTTCTCTAAAACTTGGTCGAGGGCCTTCAGAGGACTATCTACGATGGTCGAAATACATTATAATTCCCAGAAGTGGAGTAATGAAGACTCAACTAGAAGTACTAGTTTCTCATAATATTATTACAATCCATAATGAATTTGTACACATGGGTTCCAATCCGAATTACACTGCAGATCCATGTGGAAATATATCAAATAATTGTTCATGGCCATGAATAGGAAATACAAAGTGGATATATTCTATATGCTTTCATAGTCACGAACAAGGCATAATGGAATCCAGTCTCAAAATCAATATGAAGATATTTGTATGGAATGGAGTACAATCTGATCTCCCATGATCACTGAAGTCATATAGATGTCGGTCCAATGAAAGACAACAACAAATGAGGAATGTTGCTACTGTAAGTTGTAGGTATTCTACACTATCCATCGAAGGTGCAAGTTGACATCATGTGAATTAAGGTATATTGTTAGCAAATGCAAGACAACCCACCGATAATGAAAGCAGGTATCAAGGAACTGAGTACATTCTAAAAGTGTGAATAAGAGTGTTGAGGTCGAACACTTGAAGAATCCATCGATCATGATACATTGATGTATTCCCAATTTTCGATGGAGGGAGAACCTGCCACTGATGACTGCAAGCCTCTAGGTACTCGTAGGACTCTAGGTCTCATTTTCATAATGGATGAATGAAATTCAATGGAAGGAGACCCACTGAAAGGAGAGCATTAGGGCATCTCTCATCATTCAGTATGAGGTACAAAGCAATAGCTTGATGATTAGGAGGAGCTCAAACGAATAGGATGTTCATGAACCAACGACCCTGTGCATCCCTTGCATGCACCAGATGTAAGTAGTGCACAAGAGAGACCCTATGAATAGCAACCAATAAGGAAAATTGCTGACAAAGGTGAGAAAACCACCAATAAGGATAATGGAATCCAAGACATTGCATGAATCCCAATCTGTGAATAGATTTATTGTCATCAAACACAAGGGAAATCCCTCAATCAATGACCAATGAGGAAATGTCATATGTTGGGTTCAAGGTTACCTACCCATAATGAAAGTAGGACCAGGGTGCATGGTAGGAGAAAAACTTCATGTGACTCTGAGATACACTGAGGGTATGGAAGACATGCAAAGTCAAGAGTTATGATAAATGGTCGACATAGGCTTATAGGATTCCTTTGAACAAGAGCATGATACATACAGATGACTCATGGAACATAGACTTGATGATAAAAATTTGTGATGCGGGAGGCATCAACAAACTCTCCATAGGGACTAGAAGAATAACTAGTTAGAGGAGTAAAATCTAAGTAACGAGCTCAACTTCTGATCCAGGTGGATATTGGTGGCCACCCACCTATTCCAACTGGCTCCTCTTGTCTATTTTTGTTCAACATGTTCTTCTGTACTTCTTGTAATTGTGGGTTCTACACTTTTGGGGTTGTCTGAATCCCCACACATCCTCCAGGTGGATACTGGTGGCCTATCGCCTAATCCAACTGGCTTATTTTGTATGTTTTCATGTCAGCACATCTTGTTGTACTTCCAAGGCTGTTTTGGGGCCCTATACATTTTTTTGGCTCTCCATATTCAAACTATAGACGAAGTCAGAGTTTGACAGCATAATGTGTATTTCTCTGAAAGACCTTTCCAACGGGCTATCACGCGCCTAAAACGGAGGTCATATGCAAAAGTTATGACCCCGAGAAGTTGAGGTACCAACTTACACCAACTTACCCATAGGGGCCCACATGAATTTTGGAGTTTCACCTTCTAGGGTTAGGTTTTTGGATGTCTAGGGTTTTTCCATTCATGATTAATATCAAAAAGGCCTCTGGAGCCTCATTGTAATGGATTCTACTCATACAGATGCACGTAGCAGCCACATCTCTTCTCAGATAGATACCACTATTCGAGCAAGTATTTTCGGTTATGTAGTTTTACAATTTCAGCCTATTTCATTATTCAATAGAAGATATTGTTCCCTGGATATCTGTGTTATTCTTCATATCTCTGTGTTTATTGTATTCAGCATGTTAATCATTTCATTCCGCTCCTTAATCCGGATCAGTGGTATCAGAGCGGTCTACTCTTCATTTATTTTTCTCTGTGCATGTCCCCGACAAGATCTGGGTACAAGAATTTGGGACTCAAACCAATAGATCCATTGAAAGATCGTCCTCGCCGAGCTTGACAACAACCCATGGGGGACGAAAAGAAAGATGATGGAGCAGGAGATCCTATTAAAATGTTGCTCAAGGAAGCCCTCGCGCGTCAAAGGAACGAAATGATGAACAAATTTGTGCAGATCCTTCGACGGATTCCCACAGGAGAAGTGATCCAGTTGGATATCGGTGGCCACCCACCTTTTCCAACTCACTCAAAACAGTTTTCTAGTAATTTTGGCAATTTACTATTTTAGTTGTTTTTAACTTCTGAGGCCATTTTGAGGGCCTAAATGAAGGTTTTTTGGGATCGGGCTTCTCAATGATATTATAAGGCTCTAATTGAGCCCCCAAAATGAATCTCCTCAACGATACCTTTCCAACGAGCTATTGTGCGCCTAAAACGAAGATCGTATGCAAAAGTTACGACCCCGGGAATTTGATGTACTAACTTACCCAAACGGGGCCCACATGACTTTTGGCACTTCATCTCCTAGGGTTAGGTTTTTTGGATGTCTAGGGTTTTTGACATTCCTGTTTATTGTAAAATTTCTTCAGAGCCTCATTGTAATCATCTTCTTGCGAATGAGCACAGTCGTCACATCTCTTCTCAAAGATAAGCTGCCACCATTCCAACAAGCTTGTTTTCTGCTGTATTTTACAGTGTCAACTTATTTCCTTATTGAATAGAAAACCAGTTTTACTATATCTTTGTTAGAATATGTTAGAATATTTTAACAATCTATATTCATTTTGTTCTACTCATAAAATCTGGATCAGTGGCATCAGAGCGGTTTGCTCATTGTTGTCTTAATGCATGTCCTCAACGAGGTTAGGGTACAAAGAATTGGGTCTCGAGCTTGTTTCTCTTGAAGACAAAATCTCTCACACGCCCAAGCGACCTCTCATGGTAGGAGAAAAGAAAGATGACGGGACATGAGATCCTTTCAAAATTTTGCTTGAGGAATCCCTCACGCAATAGAGGAATGAGATGATGGATAGTTTCACGCAAATCCTTCGACGGCTACCAATTGACGACACATCTTCCTCGAGTGGAGGTGTCGCCCCCTTCAAGGTACAAATCAAATTCACTATTCCTATATTTGAAGTTCAGATAGACGCAGATGTTGTAGACAAGGTTGAATCTACTAGAAGGGTATTTTTTTGTCCATAACTTTTTGAATAGAGAAAAGATTACTTTTGCACTCCTCAAAGTCGTTCGCCATGTCAAAGATTGGTGGGAAACTTTATGTGAGCAAAAGAAAATAGAGGAACCCTCATTATTTACAGTCGCAACCACCTGGGAATCCTTCAGGGATGCTATTAAGGAACAATACTACCCTGTCGGAAGTTATGATGACTTGTATACCAAATGGACCTTACTACGACAAGAAATAGACCAAGCAGTGCCAGAGTTCACAAATATCTTCCATACCTTGCGCAACAAGCTGGGTATCAAAGATTCAGAGCGACATATGGTGCTCTGCATAGATACATCCAGACCGAAATGGAATTTCTGGACATCTCTTCCTTGGGCGCGGCCTACCGATATGCCGTCAAAATCGAGTAGAAGCTCAAACAAAAGACGCGGCAATTTGGCCCTGGGAACCCCTCATAGCAAAATCCAGGAAGGGGCAGCCCCAACCCACAGAACAAAGGAGAGAGCAAAGATGGACAGTATCATGACAGTTATTCCAAGCTACAAGAAAAGAAGGACACCAGAAAGACAAAGAAAGATATCGAGAAGTGGTGTGAATTCCATAAGAGCCTTTGGCATAACACTATTGATTGCCGCTCAAAGCAGTCACTGGTGGCCGAAGTGAAAGCCCGTGAATCAGATGCAGGTTCTGACTCTGAGTCAGAACCATAAAGGGAAAGACGAATCATTGACACAGAACCTAGTGCCACCGTTGCTACCACCAAGCTCCAGCATGGTGAACTAGACAAACCAAAAGAAGGCAAGCGCCTCTTCCATTCATGGATGTGGGTAAAAGAAACCCCACTGCATTTCATCGTTGATAGAAGTAGCCAGAAGAACCTCATATCAACAGAGATCGCCAAGCAGTTGGCCCTACCGACAACGTCACACCCACAAGCCTACACCATTGGATGGCTCTGCCAAGGAAGCGATCTCTGCGTCAGCCAACAATGTCGAATGTCGTACGACATCAAGCCCTTCAAAGACGAGGTATTGTGTGATGTTGCTCCTCTTGAAGTTTTTAATGTTCTTTTGGGCCAAACTTATTTATGGAAACATCATGTTGTATATGAGTCTAGGCCTCGTAGTGTTTTTTTTTTTTTTTTTTTTTTATACTAGGGGAATCGGTAACAACGGCAGTATCGTACTCGCGTGACACGGGGTCGAATCCTGCCGGCTGCCTTATAAACCCTAGGGAGAAACGCACAGCCCGCAAGCACGCCCTCCGAGTAAATCGGGGTGAGAATCGACCTTGAGACCTCATTTTACATAGTTCCTTCCATTTACACGGCACTTGCCAATCGGTCTACACCCCTGCGGGCCTAGGCCTCGTAGTGTTATTATTACTTTGAACAGGAAATTGTATAGGATACCCAAGGCAATCCCTCCTAGTGCTATTTCTTTGATCTCTGCCAAGAAATACAGGAAGGTCATCTCTCATACCGAGAAATTCGGCTTATTTGTGATTTTCTTTTTGAGTGAGCAAAAGATCATAGCCACATCTAGGGCCTCCACGACCGATCTCTCCACACAACAGAAACAAGTGGATAAGGTCATGGAAAAATACTCAGATATATTCTCCTCTCCTACCGGGGTACCTCTGCAGTGTCAGGTCAAGCATCCCATCGATCTGACCCCAAGCTCACCGCTACCCAATGGGCCTTTATATCGTCGCTCTCTGTTAGAAAATGAGGAGATCAAGATGCAGATCCAAGAACTGCTCCACAAGGGGCACATAAGTCCCATCTCATTGCCTTGTGGGAGCCCAATCATGCTGGTGTAGAAGAAAGACGAGACTTGGCGACTCTGCATTGATTACCGGGCCCTGAATAAAATCACAGTCCAAAACCGGTACTCAATTCCCCGAATCGATGATCTCCTAGATCAACTCACGGGGGCCAAATACTTCAGTAAGATTGATCTAAATTTTGGCTACCACCGAGTCCTAATAGAACAGACAGATGTATGGAAGACCAAGTCGAGATGGACCAAGGCATCTTCAACCCACACAACAAGGCACCAAGTCGAGATGGACACCCTCAGGACAACCAATCCAAGCCACAACACAAGAAGAGAAATGAGAAGATGAAGAAGGAAAAGGGAAAATGGTGTGAGTACCATAAAATCCCTTGGCACAACACTGGAGAATATCGCTCCAAGCAGTGACTCATGGCCGAATTGAAGGCTTCTGAGTCAGAGGTCGATTTTGATTCCGAATCAAATCCTGAAGGAGGGAAGCAGATTATCGATGTTGAACCCAGTGCCACTGTCTCTACCACCAAATTCTGACCAAGCGAATCAGAAGAACCAGAGGAAGGAGAACGACTCTTTCACTCACAGATGTGGGTAAAGGGGGATTCGCTTCATTTCATTGTCGATAGTGGGAGTCAGAAGAACCTGATTTCAGCAGAGGTCATCAAGCGGCTTGACCTGCCAATGAAACTGCACCCACAACCCTACACCATCAGCTGGCTTTGCCAAGGAAAAGATCTTCGTGTCATCCAAGAGTGGTTTCTATCCTATGGCATCAAGCCTTTCAAAAATGAGGTATTGTATGATATTTCTCCCCTTGAAGTTTGTGATGTTCTTTTAGGACAACCATATTTTTGGAAGCATCATGTTGTGTATGAGTCTTGATCCGAAAAGATCTTTTAAATGGCAATGGTTGAGTTACTAAGCATGTGTTGATTAACCAATTAGGAAGCTTAATGAAAGAGGAAGAATTATAGAATAAACATAGAAGCCATATAAACATGTACAGATCTGAAATAAAGCATGAGAAACAACAAACCATAACACCAAGCTTGATAACGGAGTTCAACAAGGTTGCCTACATCTCCGGGCCTTTGTCTCAATGGGGGAGGCTTTCTTATTAATTTCTTCAAATGCTCAAAATGTACATAAAAACTGCATCAAATGGATTTCATATTGGTCTCACTGTGTTCTGCTCGACCTCAGAAATCCAATGAAACTGACGGCCCTAAAAATACTGAGTGTAGCTCCTGGAAATGGCCATCAAAGCTTGGCTAGTTCACTGACTTTTTTATTCCAGTAGAAAATTATCTCATTATATTAGTGAAAATATAATTGTTTACATCTTAAAGACCACACAAGAGACCAGAGCAAAACAAGTCAAAAGACCACCCTCTAAAATAACAACTACACACACATCCCAGCACACCGGCTGCAAAAAGAGATACAAAAACAGGGCAAAAAAACCCCAACAGGAACCATAAAAGAAGCTAACACTAGTAGCCGCACACCCTCAAAGGACCTCAAAGTGTTTTCCCAACACCG
>JZKD02S1814264.1:144561-166129 GCA_000966675.3 Picea glauca
TTATGACTTGTCATTGAGGAGAAGAGGCGCATCTCAAGAGAGATAGTTCAGTGGATTCCAGGAGGAAGACACCAGTTGGCTGATTTCGGTGTTGAGAGACACACCCTAGTCATCGAGGAGATCATTCAAGTCTCCCATCATTCTTCAGCAGCAGTTACATAGTGTTCAGCAGCAAGGGTGCATTCATCTAGAGTGAGGGCGCAACTTATGAGTGGGTTTTTAGTCGACTTATCCCATCCAGGGAGAATTCCGAGATTTCCCTCCGACCCATTTGAGAGGAAGGCAAGGCGCATCTTTTTCATGGTTCCTCATCAAATTTTGACAGAGGAATCAACTGGGGCGCATTTTCCAAAATTGGACGTGCGACACTTTTTGCAGATACATTTGGGGTTCCAGAGCGAGCATCACACCATATTCAGGGAAACCCTTTCGACCCATTTCCCAGTAGACCAAGGCGGTCATTTTGAGACACATCTCGTCCGATTCCAATAGTGGAATCACTAGGACGCATTTTTCCAGAATAAGAGGGGTGCATTACCCCAGGAGTATCCATCTGGGGTCCAAACTCATCAGCAGAGGGGTCTAACAGATACCAGTACTGAGGACTAGAGTAGGGCGCATCATTTGGGACAGTTTCCAGGCCATTCCGAGAAGTATAGCTCCCAGGGCAAATTTTCCAGACTTCCAGCAATTACCATCAGAGCTGCCATATTCCCAGCGCACCCATTGATTCCACAGCACTCACATATTCTGGGTATTATCTTTTAGTTTCTTAATTGTATTCCGGCTAAGATCCTTTTGTCTTCTGATCTAGCTGAGTGTTGTTATTTTATTCAGCCGCATTCGGCCTATTGTAATCTGCAAAGATATCATAATACAAACTTTGTAGTCCTGTGTCGCATTTATTATTTGTATGATCATTTATATGTTGTAAACAATAGATCCTACATACACATTAACAACATTTCCTAGACTAGCCAAGTCAGGAACATTACAGTGGTATCAGAGCTGGTTTTCCTGCTAGCCTAAGGGGAAAATCAGATAAGGATCTAGATACATCATTACCAGTGAGTGGATTGACAAGAGAACAGATGGAGCCTACACCCATTAGATGCAAGGAGCGTTGCTACAGTTGCAAAGTGTCTTGGAAGCCAAATCACATATGTAGGGGTAAAGGGAAGTTGCACATTGTTGAGGTGCACTATGACAGCGAGGATGAGGAGATGCATGTGAATACAACCATAGATGCCTATTTGGAGCAGTCCAATAAGGCTAGTGACTCTTGCGCATCTGAGGGACAATTGTATGGACAAGATGATAGCACATATCCTTCATCTTCCCCATTAGGTAATGTTGAGGATTCAACACTTCAGCATAGTGGTGACACTTGTGAGGATTCATATGTGTTGTCACTTAGACATGATGAGATTAGGAGTTTGGATGACCTACTGGTGGGTGTAGACATGGCTTCCAGGAAGTCATGTATGGAGAATGATGAGCTTCCTATGATGAGTGAGCCATGTTTTTCATCTTCTCAGTCACCTATGCTAGCCACGACACATGAGGATATCAGTGGCATTCCTGATATGGTAGAGGAGCCTTGTGTGGGGATTGTACACAAGGAAAATATGAATCTGTAGACCCAGAAGGAGAGGTATGTCTTGGAGATAGTTGACCTTACACATACCTATCAGTATGAGGAGAGTGAATCACCACTCTTGGAGATTCCATTGATGGACCAGGTTGTGGAGACCAACAACTTGTTGGGACACTTACTCCCAGGATCGATATACAGTGATGAGGATGCACTCCTTATTGGTCGGAATGACCATAGCATGTGTTTGGACACATCTGTATGGGATCCATGCATAGATGATATTAGTAGGGTGAGTGCAAAGGAGGATACAACTGCCCATACAGGATATGGTGCAATTCAGATAAGGGTTGCAGTTGGTGATGGCGTGCAGTGGCATATAGGAGGACTTAGTAGCACAGGGGATAGTGGGCAGTTCAGTGCCTTATATTTTGAGGAGTGTGTTGTTGGGGATTCCATTGTCGACACTAGCAGTGAGAGGCATGAGGTAGCACCTCAAAGGGATTGTGACCAGGAGTCACGACACTTGGCAGGACAGTTGAGAGTCAGTGAGGACATGATCATGGCAGCCACTAGATGCATTGATGATACACATGCATTGGTGGCAAGTTATTGTTGGAGGGCCTCAATGACACAGAATAGTTCGGATGGGGGACTTGTCATTGATGACTTCCATACACTCATGGAGAGAGTGATTGTGATGAGGGTCGACTACCGGCAATTGTTGAGGGATAGGGATTACCTATTGGAGGTTGGCGAGATGTAGCACAGGGCACTAAGGGAAAAGGAGGTTGAGGTGGACCGACTCACTCATGATTTGGTGAGCACATGGATATTCTCAGAAGGCACACAGACAACCCTTCAAGAATCAGAGTTCAGATCATAGGAGCTCCTTGAGGAAATTAGACAGATATCCAATACATCTATTTCAACAAAGAGTCAGATATATCCCTCAGCCACATTGCGAGAGGATGTTGGTGGTTTAGCAGTGGAGCACCAGTTGAGGGAGGAGCATGAGGAGTACCCAGGATCACTGATGACAATGGAGAGATATGATCCAGAGATACATGAATATGTCCATAGGTCACAGGGACCACCCTTCACGAGGGGTGTTGAGACAGTTGAGCACACATGTACAAATGGGGATTCCAGAGCCATGGGCAGTTATGAGGACACTTCCATTTGTGTTCCAGGATTGGTTGACCTTCATGTAGAGGATGACCTCGTAGTACGCCCAGGATCCAGGATGTGGAAAGTGTATATAGGAGATCACATGAGTATGCAGGGGCACACAGTGATGAGTGGTAGTTCAAAGAGACATACAGAGTTGTACAGTGGGATTTAGGGGGACGCACTGGATTGCAAGGAGGAGATGTACTTAGTAGAGCATGGAGATTCCTTTCCCTTGTAGCAGTATACAGATCTGGGAGATCACCTTCACCATAGTAGCAGTTGCATGAGTGATGATGGATGGAGAATTATTGACCCGCAGTTGGTGGAGGTACCTACCATTGTACTCGATGGTTGGTGTTCAGTGATGAATACAGGCGATTATTTACCATGGGTGCCGATGGAAGAGATTTTGGTTAATTCCTTTGGATTGACCAAAGCATATGATACTTTCAAGTCCTATAGTTGGTTGCAGATATTTATAATAGCCTTTTCTGATACTTTCATCATTGACAACAACACAGAGGGAGCTAGACAGCGGCAGGGGACATGGAGAGTTGGTAGGCCGAGACCACTTGACAGGAGTGTCTTGATTGCATTCATCAGGATAGGGGTGGATCATCAGGGACAGACAGTTGAGGCCATGGGCGTGATGGGGAGCATCCTAGGCCATGGGACAGAGGATATCTCAGAGGTTGCTACATATTCAAACTCTCATTAGGATGAGGGTGGAGTGCTTTCGACAGTTACCAGTAGGGAACACCAAAAATTAGTGGGGATTGGAAGTGATGAACTTCCAAATTTGACATGGGATCCAGGAGTCCATTTGGTCAATAGTTTGTTTCATTTTATGAGGATCCAGGAGTGGAGGGTCTAGTATGGATACTTTGAGCAAACAATCATGATCAGAGTAGAGAAGCATCGACATGATGGTCTCTGTCAGACACTAGCATGGGACCCTGGGATTACAAGACCAGACATTTCATTGACTGATGGAGAAGAGCGGATGTTTGCAGGGGGGAGTCACTTTGATTTTCCATTAAGTTTCGGTATTGGGGAGAGCACGTCACTGACTGGTGATTCGTTGAGGTCTTGTAGTACCTCACTATGGCAGCAGCATGTTCAATCGGTGGGGGTCGTGTTGAGTTTGGTATGGTTTGGTAGGATAGACCCATTTCGGGTTGAGGCCATGTGTTATTTGCAGGAGACTCATGGTGTTGATATGTTACAGAACTATACTCCACAGGGCATTGTAGTTGACATTCTAATATGGGATCCAGGGATTGGAGTGCTTAGTAGTTCATCATTTGATGGATTTGAGTTTCGAGTAGAGTGGTTACTCAGGGAGTTGACTGAGATTCCTCAGCCATTGATCATTCTACTCATCAAGAGCATTTGGGTGTCATGTGTGGTGAGCACTTGGAGATACTACATCTTGAGGGGAGTCTACCTTGTGTCACATAGGTGGATATGGGACCCCGGTATCATATGTAGTTGGATTCAGTTATTGCTTGAGGACAAGAAATATTCCGCCAGGGAGGACTGTAATGTCCCCATTTTGGGACATTATAACTTTATAGAGTGTTATGCCTACCAGAGTAGCCAGATAGGGGTGACAGAGAGTTTGGGAGATATTGAGGGGTTTTATTGGGCCCAACTTGCATCGTTCATCATCAGGATCCATTCCACGTAGCTTGGTTTTGGTTTCGTTGCATTCCCACGATTTCCGTAATTTTGAGTTATTATGGGTCATATCTTAATTAATTTCACTAAGAAGGTCATAATAGGCATATTACTTGGAAAAACCTCTTAGTGTAATAGCTCATCGGAATCAGGAAGAAGAGAACTATAAGATAAGATGATGAGAAGTGACTTTCAGTGGTTGGAGAAGCCATAAGGATGGATAAATCACTTTTTAGAGGTAAAATGATTAATTAATTAAGTGATTTAATCAAGGAATAATAAAATAAAGTAAAAGTCACTTGGAGGGAAAATGTCAACAATGAATTAGGGTTTCAACAATGAATTAGGGTTTTGGAAAGCTATAAGAGAAGAGTCAACGACCTAATTCATCATTATGCAGATTATGACTTGTCATTGAGGAGAAGAGGCGCATCTCAGGAGAGATAGTTCAGTGGATTCCAGGAGGAAGACACCAGTTGGATGATTTCGGTGTTGAGAGACACACCCTAGTCATCGGGGAGATCATTTAGGTCTTCCATCATTCTTCAGTAGCAGTTACACAGTGTTCAACAGCAAGGACACATTCATCCAGAGTGAGGGCGCAACTTCTAAGAGGGTTTTTAGTCGACTTATCCCATCCAGGGAGAATTCCGAGATTTCCCTCTGACACATTTGAGAGGAAGGCAAGGCGCATCTTTTTTCTGGTTCCTCATCATATTCCAACGGAGGAATCAACTTGGGTGCATTTTGTAGACTTGGACGTGCGACACTTTTGGTGAATACATTTGGGGTTCCAGAGCGAGCATCGGGCCATATTCAGGGAAACCCTTCCGACCCATTTCCCAGTAGACCAAGGCAGTCATTTTGAGACACATCTCGTCTGATTCCAATGGTGGAATCACTAGGATGCATTTTTCCAGAATAAGAGGGGTGCATTACCCCACGGGTATCCATCCGAGGTCCAAACTCATTAGCAGAGGGGTCCGACAGATACCAGTACTGAGGACTAGAGCAGGGCACATCATTTGGGACAGTTTCCAGGCCATTCCGAGAAGTATAGCTCCCAGGGCGAATTTTCCAGACTTCCAACAGTTACCATCAGAGCTGCCATATTCCCAACGCACCCATTGATTCCGCAACACTCACATATTCCGAGTATTATCTTTTAGTTGCTTAATTGTATTCCGGCTAAGATCCTTTTGTCTTATGATCTAGCCGAGCGTTGTTATTTTATTCAGCCGCATTTGGCCTATTGTAATCCGCAGAGATATCATAATACAAACTTTGCAGTCCTGTGTCACATTTATTATTTGTATGATCATTCATATGCTGTAAACAATAGATCCTACATACACATTAACAACATTTCCTAGACTAGACAAGTCAAGAACATTACAACATATGTCCCTGGTATGCATCCCTCACACAAGGCTCCTCCATCATATCTGAAACGCCACTGATATCCTCATGTGTCATGGCTATTATGGGTGTCTGAAAAGATGACAAATGTGTCACGGTCATCATAGGAGGCTCATTAGGTCTAGGTGCTAACACGTGTGAATCTCCACTAGTGTCACCACTCTGTTGAAGTGTAAGGTCATCAACACTATGTTATATGACTGTTGAAGCACATGCGCTATCATCCTGTCCATCCAACTGTCCCTCCAATACGCAAGGGTCACTATACTCCCCAAGTGTGCAAGAGTCACTAGCCTCCTTGAACTACTCTAAATATGAATCTATGGTTGCATCCCCATGCATCTCCTCATCCTCATTGTCATAGTGCACCTCAATAATGTGTCTCTTACCTTTACCCCTACATCTATGATCTGGTTCCCAAGGCACTTTGCAACTGTAGCAACGTTGCCTACTCCTAATGGGTGTGGGGTTAATCTGTGCTTCCCTCCATCTAGCTGCTCTGGCTATGTTTCCCTCTGCTATGTTGACCCAAAATGTAACCTCATCTTTGCTCCACCTAGGATTGTTTATGGATATAAACTATTGGAGTGTTACTTGAGCCCTAAACCCCTCACTAAGGGCGTAGTATTCCCATTCACAATGTATAGTCTCTCTAGCAAATTCCTTAGTATCCATCTCCATTGTATTTCTGCATGCGCTAATCCCCACTGGCTGGGATGATCAACGCTCTGATACCACTGTAATGTTCCCAAGTTAAAATGCCAAGAACATTTTGTTTTTCATTGATTTTTAATTATTTTCTGGTTGTGGCATTTTGTCAAACACTTTGCAGAGTTAAGTCTCAAAGTTGCGCTAGGGTTTGATGTGATGGTTTTAAAGTGTGTTTGCAACCAATAATCAAATAGATATAGCTATGGAATGTAATCAACAATATGCAAGATCAACAATACAAGAGATAACCCAAAAATACCTCAGATATGATATTATTCATAATAGAAGAAGACCTTGATACAATGGATCTGCAGATCTGGTACAATATAGCTAAGAGCTAGTAGCCAAATGAAGATAACCCTCAAGCAAGATCAAGAAGAGAAGATAGAAGCCTCCAAAGGCCACATGGATTTCGAAGATGAATGACAAACCGAGTTCTTTATCCACTGATGGACCAAACCCTCAATCTGGAATAGTTATGCCCTTGCCCTAGTTGTAGCTCTATGGAATATTTCGTTCCTCTTCTTCCTTGGCACCAATAACAAACAAAATACTCTAGAAGAGTACATCTGGAGTCTAGGAACAAGGTAGAATAGTCCCCTAGCTGAAGAATGAGACTTGGGCCCTTCCCATGAGTAGATCCACTCCAAGATTATGCCCCTCCTCTAGGAGAAATCGTCCCACTCTCAAAATAAATCAATGCTCCACCAAAACACCTCCTGGATGAGCCAAGAAGGGCGATATGGCCTCTACCAAGATGATCCAATAGCCAAAACCTCCAAAACTCCTTCTCCTTGACCAAATCGAACTGCACTAGCTCCACATGTGCGCCCCCCTTGCTGGAAATCCTCAATGTTGTGCCCCTCTCTCTTTTTGTACATGTGGCTGGTGTAGAATACCTCTAAAGCTGAGTAGATCTGATATAGAATGGTGAGAGAGGAATATTTCACCTTCATTACCAAGATTGGATCAATATAGGTGGGATCTTTCACCACTAAGTTGATCTCTAGGGTTTATGGGCTCACTAGAAAGAAGCCAAACATCAAATGATAAACAACATATGAGAGAATAGAGGCCCCTGTCTCTCTTTTATCCTCTCTGCTCACCTTGTCTCTCCAAGTGACTTTTACTTTATTTAATTATTAATTAATTAATTAAATAACTTTAATTAATTAATTAACCATTTTTCCTCTAAAAAGTAGTTTATCCCTCCTTGTGGCTTCCCTGGCCACTGGAAGTCACTTCTCATCATCCTATCCTATAGTGCTATTCCTCCCGATTCCAATGAGATATTACACTAAGAGGTTCCTCCAAGTATTATTCCCAATATGACCTCCTTAGTGAATTTAATTAACATATAGCCCGATATAACTCAAAATTATGGAAATCGTCGGAATTCAACGGAACCAAAGCCAAGCTATGAAGAATGGATCATGATTATGAAATAAGATGAGCGATGCAAGTCGGTCCCCAAAACATCCCTCAATAGCCCCTGTACTCGCTATAACCTCCATCTGGCTACTCTGGTCATCATAACACTCTGTAATATAATGATGCCCGAAAGTGGGGACATTACAACCAGAGGTAGTTCCGCCTACTGCTATTTCTTTAATCTTTACTAAGAAATGTAGTAAGGTCATCTCATAGACTGGGAAGTTCGTCTTCTTTATGATCCATGCTTACAATAAGAAGAAGGTTGTTTCCACATCCGTGGCCTCTACACAAAGGCTCTTTTTGTAGCAGAAGCAAGTGGAGGGGATCGTGGAAGAATACATAGACATCTTCTTCTCACCTACAGGGGTACTGACACACTGCTAATTCAAGCATCCAATTGATCTGACCCCTGACGTACCTCTACCTAATGGACCAGTCTATCATCGTTTGCTGATGGAAAATGACGAAATCAGGCGAGAGATCCAAGAGATGCTTCAAAGGGGCACATAAGACCCAACTCCTCCTCTTTCGGAAGCCTGATTGTACTAGTGTAGAAGACGGAGAGGACGTGGTGACTATGCATTGATTACAGAGCCTTAAACAAAATCATATTCAGAAATCGGTACCCCATTCCCGGGATTGATGACCTTCTTGACCAACTCAAGGGGGAAAATTTCTTCAGAAAGATTGACCTAAAGTCTGGCTACCACCAGGTTCCCATCGAACCAACTGATATATGGAAGAAAACCTTCAAATCTAAATAAGGTCTCTTTGAATGGTTAGTCATGCCCTTTGGCTTAACAAATGCACCAACCACTTTCATGAGGTTGATGGATGATGTATTGAGACCCTTCACTAACTCCTTTGTGGTGGTATATTTGGATGACATCCTCATCTTCAAGAGAACGTGGGAGGAACACATGCATCATATTCAGCAGGTTTTGAGCACTCTGTGACAACACAAGCTATATGCCAACTTGGAAAAAATATCTTTTGGCATGAACAAGGTCCAATACTTGGGCTACATTGTTGATGAGCATGGGGTACATGTTGATCCAGCTAAGATCCAAGTCATCTGTGACTGGCCAACCCCGACCACACTGAACAAGCTTCAAATCTTCTTGGGACTACCCAACTTCTACCGAAGGTTCATGTTGGGATTCTCCCATATTGCATGGGCCCTCATCCAGGTGACCAAGGGCGGTGGTAGGGCCAAGTTGATGTGGGGGAAGGATCAACACCGAGCATTTGATGATATGAAGCATTTCTTGTGCTCAACTCCAGTACTCTCCTTTCTTATCTACAACAACCGTTCGAGATTGAGACTTATGCATCTAACTATGTTGTGGGCATAGTTCTCACTCAACACGGGCATCCGGTGGCATACCATAGTGAGACACTCTTCGATACTGTCCGAAAATACCCCACCTATGACAAGGAAATGTATTCCATTGTACAAGGCTGTCATCAATGGAAACATTACATTCTGGGAAAAGAGACGATCATACACACTTATCACAAGCCCCTATAGTTCATACAGACACAGGGGAAATTGCAGAATGACCGCCATCAGAAGTGGTCTACCTACCTGCAACAGTTCCATCTCAACATCAAGTATAAGAGATGTATCTCCAATCGTGTCATTGACTACCTCAGTCGGCCTTCTGTGGTTGCACTCACTACTGTGATCCATTCCTTTGGACATGCAACATTTGAGTGGCCCCAACTTTATCAGCAAGATCCGGACTTCGCCACCACCTATCAACTCTTGGGTACAGGCGCAACTGTCAACGATTTTCACATTCAGGATGAAATCTTATGCCACATGGGCCATATTTGTGTTCCTACAAGCGAGTGTGCAAATATGATTTGGGAAGCCCACTACAGTCGGGTTGCAGGACATTTTGATGTGGAGAAAACTGTGGCCATTCTTCAGAAACATTTTTATTGGCCAAAAATTCAACAGGACATCATGAAGTATATCAAATCTTGCACTGCTTGTGCCATTTCCAAGCCAACCATCAAGAAGCAATGCTTATACACCTCTCTTCCTATTCTCGAGAAGCCTTGGGAATCCATCTCAATGGATTACATGTCTAGCTTGTCGTCCACCAAGAAAGGAAATGATTGTGTATTTGTGGTCGTTGATCGGGTTTCGAAGATGGCCATCCTCACATCCTACAAGAAGAATATCACAGCAGTAGATACTGCCAAGCTCTTCTTCGAATGAGTGTGGGTCCACTTTGGGATACCACATACCATCATCTCCAACCGAGACAGTAGGTTCTTCAACACATTTTGGTCAAGTCTCTGGTCTCTGTTGGACACCAAGCTCACAATATCTACTGCTTTCCACCCCCAAACTAATGGCCAAACAAAGGTATTCAATCAAATGATTATGCACATCCTACACATGTACAATTCTAAGCATCCACATACATGGAACGAGAGTCTCCCCTATGTTCAACACAAGTACAACAGGGTTCTCCATAGCTCCACCGACCATAGACCATTTCAGGTAGGTCTGGGATTCCAACCCTTGGGACCCATTGATGTTTCACTTTCTCTTGCCATCGCACAAACAGACTCTTCCCATGATGAGTCTGCGATCGACAAAGCCACCAGATTCATTGAGCATATTCAACACATCCGCCAATAGGTCCAAGAGATTTTGCAAAAATCTAATGCTAAGTACAAGAAACGCCATGATCAACACAAGGTACCACACCAGTTTCAGGTTGGCGACAAAGTTTGGTTACATTTGCAGAAGGAGCGTCTCACGGGGCCCCATTGGAAGCTTCACCCACTTTGTTATGGGCCTTACACTATCACCAGGGTTGTGGGTAGCAATGCTTTTGAGCTCAACACTCCACCCTTCCTTGGTTTGCATCCAGTGTTCAATGTGGACCTCGTTCGACCATATTTTCCACCATTATTGGACACCTCAGAGATCGTAGAACAACTGAAACCAACAGAGCTCAACCCTGACTGCATGGAACAAGCATCCACTGATCATATAATGGACACACAAGTCAAGGGCACTTGCCAGCAGAGGATCCATCTTTATCGGGTTGTCAAGGCAGGGCAACTCCTACACCAAGGCACGTGGCTTACCTGGGGCCAAATCCAATAGAAGTTTCCTCACCTGATGGGGGACCTCAACGAAATGGAGACCATCGCTTCCTAAGGGGGGAGGATTTATCCAGGTGGTTATTGGTGGCCACCCACCTATTCCAACTCGTTCCTCTTGCTCGTTTTTGTTCAACACGTTGTTCTGTACTTCTTGTAATTATGGGTTCCACACTTCTGGGGCTGTCTGAAGCCCCACACATCCTCTAGGTGGATACTGGTGTTCTCTCACCTAATCCAACTGGCTTATTTTGTATGTTTTCATGTCAGCACATCTTGTTGTACTTCCAAGGCCGTTTTGGGGCCCTAAACGTTGTTTTTTTTTTTGTCTCACTATAGTCAAACTGTAGACATATTTAGAGTTTGATGGCAGAATGTGTAGTTCTCTGAAAGACCTTTCCAATGAGCTATCACACACCTAAAACGGAGGTCGTATGCAAAAGTTATGACCCTGAGAAGTTGAGGAACCAACTTACACCAACTTACCCATAGGGGCCCACATGACTTTTGGCATTTCACCTTCTAGGGTTAGCTTTTTTTATGTCTAGGGTTTTGGAATTCATGAGTAATATCAAAAAGGCCTATGGAGCCTCATTGTAATGGATTCTACTCATACGGATGCACGTAGCAGCTGGTCCTTAGCTAAATTAGTCTCATCGTGCATAAACTTGAATTGGGATTTTTGAGTCTCTAATTTCTCAATTATTATCGCCCCTAGTGGTCTTCATTGTTGTCAATTCCATTAAATAATCATTTACACAATGAGGCATCTCCCTTGTGTCTCTAACCATTATTGGGCACAACACTACATTGAAAACGATGAAACACCCTTGGGAGAGACATAATCCAATGGTCAAACTATAGACAAAATTTACCCCGAGTAGTAAGAAATGAAATAATTAATAGAACTTATGAAAGGAATAGAGTGATGAAGGTTTAGAGAATCCCATATATAATGGCAAGGGATATATATCGAATTGAATTCCCATATCAATTGAGATGTCCTTTGAGTGACCAAACAAAAAAGTATGTACCTCTAAACTCCATGATGTCGAATTGAATGCCCATATCAATTGAGATGTCCTTCGAGTGACCAAAAAACAATGGGCTCTACCTCTTGAACTCCATAAACACGTTGTTGCATAACTAATAATGGAGAGTACAAGTCCTTAAATCCTTTAGGAATTTGAAATCCATTACGTCTATCTCAATGCCTTCAAAGCATGATTAAAGTGACTTACAACAAAACTTAGGTCTATGAGATCATCACGGTCCCTACTTTTCCAAACCACAATAGGCGCGAGGGATTGTACAATTATTTCGATGCACAATTCTATTTAAGGTTAGTTTCGTGATTTCCATAATAAAATACTAACCTAAAAACACCATGAAAGTTTGAGAATAATAAAATTGTAGAATTTATGATTATAAAAAATAGGATAAATAATTTTACTAATATATTTTATTTTTAATAATATAAAAATTATAATATAATTTTATTTATTTTATCATTTAATTATTTAAAAAAAGATTAACTCATTAAAATCTTATAATAATTTAATTTTTTCATTTTATTGTATTTACGAGTTCCCTAAGTCCATGGACACCATTCCTATTGTCCTTACAAAGGAAGAAATTTTTTCTTTAGATGACATAGAGTTCGGGGTTAAGCGGCTTACAAATGGGAAAGCTAAGGACATTAAAGACTACCAAGCTGAAATGTTTAAAATCGGAGGGCCAATCCTTATCCCTCACATACACAAGCTCTTCAATTTACCAGTCAAGCAAGGCTTCCCTAAACCCTGGATGCAAAGACTCATTGTTCCTATTTTTAAAAATGGGGATAGAAACATTCCCTCTAATTATAGGACCATTATGATTAGCTCGATTTTAGCCAAACTTCATGGAATTATTTTGGAAAAGAAGATTAGCCTTTGGCTAGAAAGTCACGGTAAAAGAGCTAAAGGCCAGGCCGGGTTTAGGAGATATCATTCAACTGTGGACCATCTTGTTACCTTTAGAATCATTGCAGAGGAGTTCTGCAATACTAAAACCAATCTTTTTTGTTGTTTTGTTGACTTTAGAAAAGTTGTTGACATGGTTCCTAGGAAAAACCTTTGGAATAGGTTGGAAGAGATAAAAGTGCCTCTTGAGTTGAGGGTTGTTGCAATAAGGATGTATGAGAACGTTATTGCTAAGTTTAAAAACACAAAGGGATGGTAAAAAGAGATCAACTACAATATCAGAGTCAAACAAGGTTGTCCCTTGTCCCCTACCCTCTTTAGCATATACATTGACAAGTTAGAAGATTGCTTGGAAAAAACATGTTGTGTCGGCCCTACTCTCACTGGTATAGTCATCAATCTTCTTCTTTGTGCCGATGATATCGTTCTTATGGCAAGGAGTCCCCATTATCTTGAAAACCAACTAAGAATCCTCAAGGAGTTTTGCTCCAATATGGGTATGCCTGTTAACACTGATAAGACTAAGGTCATGATTAAATCCAATAACATCCCTTATGATACCTTTGTATATGACAAAAACAACTTGGAGGAAGTGACTTCATACAAATATCTTGGAATTGATATTCACCACAAGCTCAATTGGAATTATAACATTGAGAAAAGGATTATTAGGGGATGGAAATCTTATTATGGGCTTGAAAACAATTGTAAATCAACCGATCTTTGGAGTTGGGATAAGAAGAAACTCCTCTTTGAGACTCTTGTTACACCTGTTATTCTTTATGGATGTGAAGTCTGGAGCTATAGTATCTCTCGAGAATCTTGGAGAAAGATAGAGCTAATACAAAATAATTTTATAACCTATAATCTCAAAATTAAAGGAAATACGCCCTATCCCATCCTCCTCTTAGAAACAAGCCTCTCCCCCATTGAGAGCATGGATATGACTAGATACCTAATGTAGAAGAACAAGTTAAAAAACATGGAAGACAAGAGGCTTCCTAAAATTGATTCAAAATCGAGTCATAACCATCATTGACTCAAGCGAGGATGGCATAAAGATGCCTAGTATTGACTAAACTATTGGGGAATCATAGAAGACACAATTTTGCAGAATAAAGATACTATTAAAAAAAACGTCAAATCAAAATTTAAGGAGAAAATGTGGTGTGATAAAGAGTTAGAGGAAAAAAGAAAATTAAGGTATTATAAGGATGTAATCAACCCTAATCTAGAAGATCAAAATTATCTATCTGTTTTGCCAAGTGTAAAGAAAAAAATAAGCATTGCTAAGATAAGAACAGATTCTCACAAGCTCCATAGTGAAACTGGGTATTGGTCAATTCCTAAAACGCCATGGGATGAAAGAGTGTGTCACCTTGTGACATTAAGAAGGTTGAAGATGAAAAGCACTTTGTCTTAGATTGTCCAACCTATACCCATATAAGATCTCATTTTCAAAATATTTGTCACACTACCAACCTTCTTGACCTCTTAACTTGACAAAAGTATGGTGATATTGGAAAGCTTCTCTTAATGCTTTTCGAGCACATAAACAAAATTGTAAAGAATCACAAGTAATCACTTACCCTCTTAAGGTCTGATAGACCAATTCAGTCTTAGTGGACGTTAATCATCATCATCATCATTAAGATACCCATCATAAGCAGCAACAACATGAGTGAATTATATTGAAAAAAAAAACCTTGATAGCTTATGGGTAGCTTCCACCTAGAATTCGTCTTCAATATCAAATGCAGATTTCATTTCCCATACGCAATTCAATATAGTTTACATTGGTAATTCAGAAGTTTAGAGTTTTACCATAATATAGATAATATTAAAAAAAATAATAATAATTCAAGTCCTAGTCGGAAAATAAAGTAATCGGGTTTTTTTAGGGTGTTGAATCCATTTATATATTAAAAATTACAATTTAAATAATGAAAAATTACAATTTCATCAACAATTAAAAATTAAAAAATACAATGTTTAAACTTCTCCAAATTAAAAGGTATTTGAGTTTTCTACCTCATATTAAAAATCAAAGTACTAAATAAAAAATGTATTTTTATTTTTAACAAATTTATACATTTTTAATAAAAAATTAAAATATATAATTAAATGTAATATAATAGATTTTGTCATTAAAAAAAAATTATTTAATGTATAAAACTAAGATTATATATTATTAAAATATATATGACTCTCACCTTCACAATAATTATAAGTGATTGATTTTCTTGTTAATAATATTTAATTTGATATTGCTAAAAACATGTTATAATTAACAGTTTGCCTCCTTATAGATCATCAACAAGTTATTTCAAGTGGGGTGATTTTCCAAATAATAGCTAGTGATTGTTGTTCTCATTACCAATTGACAACTAAGTTATGATAGGCATTATCTCCTTTAGTGTTGAGCTCGACGATTATGAGTCTCCATCCAGAGTAATTAGATTTGCTTGTGGGTAGTAACCTTAGTGTCCTAATTGACTTGGGAGACAAAGATTCCAATTCCGAACATTGCTTTACATACTACCTCGAAATTCCCTTCAAATATCCTTATTGTATGGAGAATGTCTTGTTATTGTTCCTCCTTGTTTGTCATGGCATGAGCTATCAAGACTTTAACTAGTCAATAAGTTTATGTGATCCTGAAGAACTTGATATCATAGGTACAAGAGAAGATAGGATCTTGACACCACCCCTCAAGCTCTTCCAAGACCTAGTTGTCACTCAATGTCCACCTCTTTTGTTTTACCCCATCTTCCATCTCTTCTATTTTATCTTTGGCCGACTCAGAGCATTTTTTTCTGAAAGAGTCGTTCTTATAGTTTCCTTATATACTCAAGATCGATGTTGGGGATTTCCTAAGGCCGACGCCTTCAGGGAGAAGGCTCACGTCTTTTTGCTTCACCCTCCCATGGATCCATCACCATTACTCTTTGTCATGTTGGAAGAACACAGACTTATGACTTGTATGAAAGTTAAGTCTTGTGAAAATAAGGCTTGTTGCGTGCAACAAAAAATCCCCCTAAAGGACTCTTGAGGCTCGAAACTCTTTACAAAACACCCCAGTGTCTCAACCAGACCCCTATTAGTAGAAATTCAAAACACTTCCCCATTCCACACCAAAAGTCGGGCATCGAAGATTAGACAAAGAAACTAGAGAACCGAGGGGGTGTGGCATATGCTAGAGATAGTCAGAGGCCCATGAAAATTACAAATACAGATTGAACAAGATGGCCATTCATCTTTCTTTAGGCTTCTTGTGCACGATTGGGTATCCACTCCGAAGTAGAAACAAAGGGCCTCGTTATAAATCAAATATGCCATCCATACCATTTGTTGGGATCCCCACTTATCCATATTATCATAATGGAAACTCCCTTTGGTACAACAACTACCTGTAATATTTTTCTGAAACAAAATTCGAGAGATCTCATAGTACCTTGTTATTAAGTTTTAGTATGGGTTCAACATTTCAGTACCTGGTTGAGAGGAGTTTGTACTCCTCACTGATCTCCCTCTCATTCTCCCCTAGCACCCCATTGCTATTCGTTGCATTCCTTATTATTGAGCCATTATGGTTTCAAAAGGTGATAGCCTCTTGACATGCATGGTCAATCATGACTCCACTTATTAACACCCCATCCAGGGATTGATCATCAATGTCTCTTAGATGTCTACAGTGCTCATTAAGTTGATAGGGTATGTTCATATTTCAAAACCATATATTTAGCATATTTGTTTGAGAGACTCCTTCATTCACCATCTAATTGGGTAGGGCATTAGCCTTGCATTTGATGTGAGATGGGGTGATCACTAAGATTTGTTGTACCATGTATTCTATTTGTTGGATACTAGAGAATAATTGCTAATGTGTTGATTCCTTGTTTGGGTGTGTTTCGTTGATGATCTATCTGAGTGCATTAACGAGGAGTTGAGAATCACCTTCGACAATCATATCGTTGTATCCCATGTGCTTAGCTAGTTGAATTCTTTTTAACACGTTTGCTAATTCTACTCCATTATTTGTAGTGTTGCCCATCCTTAATGAGAAATCATCCTTATGTTACCTTTCCAGTCCCAAAAAAAATCCCATGCTCCTCAGGTACCTAGATTCTCTTTGTAAGTGCCATCAAAAGTTAATTTTAAATGGTTAGTTAGAAGGATAAATTGTTTGATAATATTAAGAAAATATAATATAATACAAATTATAAGAATGCCACGAGTTGTAAGTTACACAAAAGTAATATATTTTAATCTATATAAGAATGCAGAATAAAAAGAAGATTCGATCTATCAAAATGGGAAAGAGGAAAGACATTTATAAAAAATAAAGCATTACATAGTAAGAGAAAAAGTCGAGTGTAAAGGAATATTTTTAATATTCAAAGTTGATTCGATCTATCAAAATGGAAAACAGAAAAAACAGAAAAGACATTTATAAAAAATAAAGCATTACATAGTAAGAGAAAAAGTCGAGTGTAAAGGAATATTTTTAATATTCAAAGTTGTATAGGAATATTTTTAATATTCAAAGTTGCAAAAGAGTATGCAAATGGTATTTTTATGTGTTGTTTCATGGACATACCATTTAAGCTAAATTGTTAGTTTAGGGAGTTTTGATGCTAATTAGAGAGTCTCTTCCTATTTAATGTGTGAGAAAGATAGAATCGAGAACTTTGAATTATTTGTTTCTAGAAAGTTGTCTATATAAATAAAATAGTTCAGGAAAAGAAAAGGGTAAACACTCTAGTCATAAGTCGTGTGCGTTACAAGCGCAAACTTTGCAGTGCTGGTTAACGGGGAAGCGTCTAGATTTTTTAAAAGCGAAAGGGGGCTCCGCCAGAGATGTCCTCTATCTCCCTACCTCTTTATCTTGGTTATAAAATCCCTTAGCCTCCTCCTCTCTAAAGGCTGCTCTGAGCACCGTTTCACAGGTATCAAGGTTTCCAACCACATCAGAATGGTGCATCTTATGTTTGTGGATGATATCCTTTTACTATCCAAAGCAGATTTAGCGGATTGGCTCGTGCTCATGGACATCCTTCAACTCTTCTGTTCTGCTTCGGGGTTGTCCATCAACTTTTCAAAGTCTACTGCTCACTTTTGGGGTTTAACAGAGGCATAACTCTCCCTCTTCAAAGACTCCTTCCCCTTCACTTTTGTTGATTTAAGTTCTGGTTTCCCTTATCTTGGGTACCAACTAAAACCGGGAGCTTTCTCCTCAACTGACTGGAACTGGCTGGTTGCGACCTTTGAAAGGAAAATTGGTTTCTGGTGCAATAAATGGTTTTCCCTGGGGGGACGTCTAATCCTGGTCAAGTCGGTGCTTCAAAGTCTGGCCGTCTTTTGGATGCTTCTGGAATTGATTCCCGCTAAAATCATCACTATGCTCCGCAGACTCTCCTTCAATTTCCTTTGGAACGACCTAGCAGGTAATCGCCACTTCCATCTTTGCAACTGGCATACTCTCTCTAGACCCAAAAAGGCAGGGGGATGGGGTCTAAAGAACCTTTCCACCTTCAACTCGGCATTGCTGGCTTGTTCTTTTTGGAGAGCGGTCTCTATTGACAACATTTGGCATAGAGTCATCAGGGACAAATATCTAGGTGATTTACCCCTCCCTGTTTGGCTACGTAAGACTCAAATTTTTCAGAAGTGGGCTTCTCCCTTCTGGAGGGGCCTGGTCTCTTCCTCCCATGTGATCCTCCACTGGCTCCGTTGGAGGCCAGGTTCGGGTGAAGAAATAAAAATTGGTCGAGATAAAATCGTGGGTGTTGAAGACCGTTTGATTCTCTCCTTGCAGCTCAGATCGCATTTGCTCTCTTTAAACCTTTGTACTCTGGCTCATTTGAAAAAGGAGTCCGGTGCCTTCCCCCTTCCGGATCAGTGGCTCCTGAGTAGTGACCTGTCTCTCAGCGGGCCTTTGGCCTTGGAATGGGCCTCTTTTGCGGCAGCTCTCAAGTGTGTTGGTCTTTCTCTCTCGGTCCAGCGAGATTCTCTTTTTTGGGCTGGGGGTGATGGCTCCGGCAAGGTGTGTGCCAGGAATGTCTACGAGGCTCTCCTGCCTGTCAGCGACTTAGTTTCTTTTCCGCATTGGCTCCGTCGGTTGTGGACTTGGCCGCTCCCTCTCAAGCTCAAACTTTTTATTTGGCTCAGTGCGAATGAGAAAATCCTTACCTAGGAGATGCTCCATAGAAAAGGATGGCATGGCCCTAGTTTTTGTGCTCTTTGCAGACGTGCCTTGGAGGACATCCACCATCTGCTTATCCACTGTAGTTTTACTCAAGACCTTTGGAAACGTGTTTTGTTGCATTTCTCCCTTCCCCTCTTCTGGTCGGGTGCCTCTATTACAGAGTGTCTCTCCTCCTGGTTTTCTAATCGAGTGGCGCCTCCTACTCTGGCTGTCTTTGTGAGCTGGCATCTCTGGTTAGAAAGAAACAAGGTCCTTTTTTAGGATGCCTCCCCTTCCATACAGACGGTCTTCTTCAAAATTTTGGCCTCTTTCCAATGGCAGTCGTCTTCCATCAAGGCACATCCTCCCAAAGCGATGGTATTAACTTTGCCTCATGGCTACTCGGTGGCATGTTTTGACGGCGCAACTCTGTCTTCTGGTTTATGCTGTGGTGCTGGAGGCACCTTCAAAACTCATCCGGTAAGGACTACGAAGTGGTTTCTGAATTGTGGTGTGGGTTCTAACACAAAAGCATAGCTTTTGGGCTTATGGACTACTCTTACGCTGGCTTATTATTGGTCCTTAAACCACCTCTGCATCCTAGGTGACTCGAAAGTTATCGTAGATTGGATTAATCGAAAATGCAATCTACAATCCATCCATGTGGATGGCTGGAAACTAAAGACACAGCAGCTGGCTTCATTGTTCACTGACATCTCCTTCCGTCACCTCCCCAGAACGCACAATTCGGAGGCTGATGCACTCTCCAAGAGAGCTCTAACGGAGGTGGCTGGAAGACTTTGGATCTACCACTGCGAGAGAGGACAAGAGAGCCCGATCACTACTTTCGATCTTTTCGATTTTTAATTGATCAGTTCTTTTGGCATGTCTTGATCGTAGAGGGCCTTGGTATTTTTCTTCTTCTCTGATGGATAGCGTGGCAAGGGAGGTTTGTGTTTTCTCGCTGTGGGGACATTTGTTATCCTGTTTTATCAGCTATTGGAGGCGTATACATTGATTTGTTCTGCGCCAGCCGGTGGTGTTCTGGATATGTTTTTTCATTCTCTGTCGGCCCTGGGCAGCTCTGTGTCTCTTATAATTGTTGATCCGATCATGGTTATTGAACTGAACTAGCTTACACAGTTGGCTTCAGAATCTTGTAAATGAGTTTATACTTTTTATAAATTCGAGTTAATTTTTCTTGGGGAAAAAAAGCCATAAATTCTTAAAGGAAGTTGTGAATTTCTAATAAATAGTGTCTTACTAATAAAATTGTGAATTTCTAATAAAATTGTTTCATGAGACGTTCAAGCTCAACTGAGTCTCACACAATTTTGATAACAACATCCCATTTATGAGTAGATCGTTCTTTCATCTAACATTGAAGTTAACCTTGACCTAGACTCAACCTAACTTGAAAAAAAATAAAAAAATGTCTCACTAATCTCATGAGAAAGAAAACTTCCAAAAACAAAATACAACTAACATATATATATGATACTACGAATGAGCTTACCCCATTATCATTATTAAAGAAAAGTCATATCCCTTCAAATGACGTAATAATGATCCATAAAAATTAAGAATATGCAACTCATAATAAAACATATATATAATTAAGAATATGCAACTCATAATAAAACATATATATATATAGAATGTCATTATAGTTTATATCCAATAAATCTAAACGTATAGAAACATTGGGAGGTACATATTGTTTATTATCCATAAAGAGACAGATATAGTTTCAATCTTGCACTCATACAAAAATCTTGTGTAACCGTGTGTACAAACGCCGCCATCATATCGTTGACATACGAGAAGGTATCCATCCATACATCTCTGTCGGTGGTGCCCACATCAAATTCCCTCGGTCAATGCTTACGTTTGTTCACAGCTACAACACCAGTGGAAAGCGCGGTCTACTCTTGGAACCCACCCAAGTTATTACAGCTGCTACGTCATTCATTTACAGCGTGTGGGGCTCGTCTCCGGCCCAACTGGTTACTGGGTCTTCCCATTATCCAGCACGGACAGGCACATGGAGGATGTTTCTTTGCTTCTTCTCTGCCGATGATTTAACGCGACACTTGAGCTGTTGCCAGTAATCACATTCACATGTTATAAACGCCTTCTGCCCCCTTCATCCCTCCATACACTTACACTTCCTTTGCCTTCCGATCGCTACAGACAGACAAACAGAGGCGTAAAATTCAGGATGGGCAGTTACATTTCTTGCGCTTCGAACACCGTACCTTCAAGCACTGTGAAGGT
>JZKD02S1814264.1:192276-233474 GCA_000966675.3 Picea glauca
AGTGAAGTGTCGATGCAGTTGTGGGTGGCCCCACCATCTATCAGGGTGATTGACTGTTGCCCCTGAATGATCCCTCTGATACGGAGGGTATCATACCTGGGAACACCAGAAAGGGTCACTATGACTCCTCGTCTCAAACGGACGTCGGGAACGAGAGATATTGCAATCTGTTCATAAAGTCAAACAAGAGAAAGAAAAAAAAAGTATGTTGACTGTACAGTCCATACAGGCTGACGTGGCAGGGCCGTACGACCGTACTATGACATGGCATGTGATGACGTGGCAGAGTTTGGTTCGCTGTTGAAGGTGAATGATATCTCGACACGTGGCATTGTTTGGTCAAGTGATTGGGCGCCACGTGGCCCAGTCATGGGCTGCCACGTGGCACCTCGGTATTTTCTATTGTTATGTTTGTTAAAATGTATTGGAGTCCGTGGGGTTCGACCCCCAGACCTCCCCACTGCATAAAGCTTTCACAAACTCCGACCGACCAATGGGTCACACGTTGTGTCTTGTAATATATATGAGTTTATATGTATTTAAATTTACTTTATGTGATCGTTGGCAGGGGGTCGGGCCGGGGCTTAGCCCCGGCCCGCGATCATTTGTTTTTGCATATGCCCATGACATAAACCATATGCACTCAACGGTTGGCATGGGGTTTTCAAGCACATAGCTCGTGGTTTCATGTTTCTATACATATGACCATACGAAGCACGTGGAGGGGCTTAAGTTTCAAACGGTTGGCAAATGGTTTGGTTTTAAAGCCTGAGGTCATATTGTAACTTCCCATGTGCCTAGGTGCTAGGCGGTTAGGGGATGGCACACCCATAACCGTCCTATAGTTTGCACCGTTGGCGCAGTTGCGCCCGGTGCTGGGTTTTCATGCTATATATTGCGTGTGTGCCAGGTTCATTCAAGAAGGGTATGTTTTGTAGATGCAGAGACAACAAGATTGAAGGGGGGACTTCCAAGAGGCCTAACTTCTTCATTTTTCGACCGATTGAGGTGCCGAAAAAGCCCAGCTAGGGGTTTTTGGATGCTCTGAAGCCATTGGAGCAGTCGGTTGGTCAGTTTGAGCATTTTAAGGCATGTTTTTTTATCACTTTGAGCAATTAATAATAATGATCCATTGGCAGCTGGACCAAGAGATGTAGCCCAAGAGAGGGGTGGACTCCTTTATCAATTGATGTGTTTATGTGCTTATGTTCATTGATTATGCTGTTGTCTATGTGTATTTTGCATGAGTAATCCTTTAATTTATGTGTTGCAAAGTTGATCCATTTTCTTTTAACACATAACATTTACTTGCAATAAATTCAAGATTTTCAAGTCTTCTTCAATTTTAGATCAATGGGTCATATCTTAATTAATTTCACTAAGAAGGTCATAATGGGCATATTACTTGGAGAAACCTCTTTGTGTAATAACTCATCGGAATTGGGAAGAAAAGCACTACAAGATAAGATGATGAGAAGTGACTTTCAATGGCCGGAGAAGCCATAAGGATGGATAAATCACTTTTTAGAGGTAAAATGATTAATTAATTAAGTGATTAAGTGATTTCATAAAGGAATAATAAAATAAAGTAAAAGTCACTTGGAGGGAAAAGGTCAACAACGAATTAGGGTTTCAACAGTGAATTAGGGTTTTGGAAAGCTATAAGAGAAGAGTCAACGACCCAATTCATCATTATGCAGATTATGACTTGTCATTGAGGAGAAGAGGCGCATCTCAGGAGAGATAGTTTAGTGGATTCCAGGAGGAAGACACCAGTTGGTTGATTTTGGTGTTAAGAGACACACCCTAGTCACTGGGGAGATCATTCAGGGCTTCCATCATTTTTCAGCAGCAGTTACACAGTGTTCAACAGCAAGGGCACATTCATCTAGAGTGAGGGCGCAACTTCTAAGAGGGTTTTTAGTCGACTTATCCCATCGAGGGAGAATTCCAAGATTTACCTCCGACCCATTTGGGAGGAAGGCAAGGTGCATCTTTTTCCTGGTTCCTCATCAAATTCTAACAGAGGAATCAACTAGGGCGCATTTTCCAGACTTGGACGTGCGACACTTTTGGTGGATACATTTGGGGTTCCAAAGCGAGCATCAGGCCATATTCAGGGAAACCCTTCCGACCCATTTCCCAGTATACCAAGGCGGTCATTTTGAGACACATCTCGTCTGATTCCGACAGTGGAATCACTAGAACACATTTTGCCAGAATAAGAGAGGCGCATTACCCCAGGGGTATCCATCCAGGGTCCAAACTCATCAACAGAGGGGTCCGACAGATACCAATACTGAGGACTAGAGCAGGGCGCATCATTTGGGATAGTTTCCAGGCCATTCCGAGAAGTAGAGCTCCCAGGGTGAATTTTCCAGACTTCCATCAATTACCATTAGAGCTGCCATATTCCCAGCGCACCCATTGATTCCGCAACACTCACATATTCCGGGTATTATCTTTTAGTTGCTTAATTGTATTCCGGCTAAGATCCTTTTGTCTTCTGATCTAGCCGAGTGTTGTTATTTTATTCAGTTGCATTCGACCTATTGTAATCCGCAGAAATATCATAATACAAACTTTGCAGTCCTATGTCACATTTATTATTTGTATGATCATTTATATGTTGTAAACAATAGATCCTACATACACATTAACAACATTTCCTAGACTAGCCAAGTCAGGAACATTACAGTGGCATCAGAGCTAGTTTTCCTGCCAGCCTAAGGGAAAAATCAGATAAGGATCTAGATACATCATTACCAGTGAGTGGATTGACAGGAGAATAGATGGAGCCTACACCCATTAGATGCAGGGAGCGTTGCTACAGTTGCAAAGTGCCTTGGAACCCAAATCATAGATGTAGGTGTAAAGGGAAGGTGCACATTGTTGAGGTGCACTATGACAGCGAGGATGAGGAGATGCATGTGAATACAACCATAGATGCCTATTTGGAGCAGTCTGATAAGGCTAGTGACTCTTGCGCAACTGAGGGACAGTTGTATGGAAAGGATGATAGCGCATATCCTTCATCTTCCCCATTAGGTAATGTCGAGGATTCAACACTTCAGCATAGTGGTGACACTTGTGAGGATTCATATGTGTTGGCACTTAGACATGATGAGATTAGGAGTTTGGATGACCTACCAGTGGGTGTAGACATGGCTTCCAGGAAGTCATGTATGGATAATGATGAGCTTCCTATGATGAGTGAGCTGCATTTTTCATCTTCTCAGTCACCTATGCTAGCCACGACACATGAGGATCTCAGTGACATTCCTGATATGGTAGAGGAGCCTTGTGTGGAGATTGTACACAAGGAACATATGGATTTGCAGACCTAGGAGGAGAGGTATGGCTTGGAAATAGTTGACCTTACACATACCTATCAGTATGAGGAGAGTGAATCACCACTCTTGGAGATTCCATTGATGGACCAGGTTGTGGAGACCGACAACTTGTTGGGACACTTACTCCCAGGATCGATCTACAGTGATAAGGATGCACTCCTTATTGGTCGGAATGACCATAGCACATGTTTGGACACATCTGTATGGGATCCAGGTGTAGATGATATTAGTAGGGTGAGTGTAAAGGAGGATACAGTTTCCCATACAGGATATGGTGCGATTCAGATAAGGGTCACAGTTGGTGATGGCGTGCAGTGGCATACAGGAGGACTTAGTAGCACAGGGGATAGTGGGCAGTTCAGTGCCTTATATTTTGAGGAGTGTGTTGTTGGGGATTCCATTGTTGACACTAGCAGTGAGAGGCACGAGGTATTACCTCAACGAGATTGTAACCAGGAGTCACGACACTTGGCAGGACAGTTGAGAGTCAGTGAGGACATGATCATGGCAACCACTAGATGCATTGATGATACACATGCATTGGTGGCAAGTTATTGTTGGAGGGCCTCGATGACACAGGATAGTTCAGATGGGGGACTTGTCATTGATGACTTCCATACACTCATGGAGAGAGTGATTGTGATGAGGGTCGACTACCAGCAATTGTTGATGGATAGGGATTACCTATTGGAGGTTGGCGAAATGTATCACAGGGCACTGAGGGAGAAGGAGGTTGAGGTGGACCGACTCACTCATGAGTTGGTGAGCACACAGATATTCTCAAAAGACACACAGACAACCCTTCAAGAATCATAGTTCAGATCAGAGGAGCTCCTTGAGTAAATTAGACAGATATCCACTACATCTATTTCAACAGAGAATCAGATATATCCCTCAGCCACATTGTGAGAGGATGTTGGTGGTTTAGCAGTGAAGAACCAGTTGAGGGAGGAGCATGAGGAGTACCCAGGATCACTGATGAGCATGGAGAGATATGATCCAGAGATACATGAGGATGTCCATAGGTCACAGGGACCACCGTTCATGAGGGGTGTTGAGACAATTGAGCACACACATACACATGGGGATTCTAGAGCC
Source organism: Picea glauca (assembly GCA_000966675.3). Lineage (NCBI taxonomy): Eukaryota > Viridiplantae > Streptophyta > Pinopsida > Pinales > Pinaceae > Picea > Picea glauca. The sequence goes on from JZKD02S1814264.1 coordinate 196,728, forward strand.
AGGGGCAGTTTTGAGAACACTTCCATTTGTGTTCCAGGATTGGTTAACCTTCATGTAAAGGATGACCCCGTAGTACACCCAGAATCCAAGATCTGGAAAGTGTACACAGGAGATCACATGAGTATGCAGGGGAACACAGTGATGAGTGGTAGTTCACAAAGACATACAGAGTTGTACAGTGGGATTCAGGAAGACACACTGGATTGCAAGGAGGAGATGTACTTAGTAGAGCATGGAGATTCCTCTCCCTTGCAGCAGTATACAGATCTGGGAGATCACCTTCACCGTAGCAGCAGTTGCATGAGCAATGATGGATGGAGAATGATTGACCCATAGTTGGTGGAGGTACCTACCATTGTACTTGATGGTTGGTGTGCAGTGATGAGTACAGGAGATTATTTACCATGGGTTCCGATGGACGAGATTTTGGTTAAGTCCTTTGGATTGACCAAAACATATGATACTTTCAAGTCCTACAGTTGGTTGCATGTATTTATGATAGCCTTTCCTGATACTTTCATCATTGACAGCAACACAGGGGAGCTAGACAGTGGCAGGGGACATGGAGAGTTGGTAGGTCGAGATCACTTGACAGGACTGTCTTGATTGCATTCATCGGGATAGGGGTAGATCATCAGGGGAAGACAGTTGAGGCCATGGGTGTGATGGGGAGTATCCTAGGCCATGGGACAGAGGATATCTCATAGATTGCTACATATTTAGACTCTCATTGGGATGAGGGTGGAGTGATTTCGATAGTTGGGCGCATCATTTGGGATAGTTTCCAAGCCATTCCAAGAAGTAAAACTCCCAGGGAAAATTTTCCAGACTTCCAGCAGTTACCGTCAGAGCTGCCATATTCCAAGTGCACCCATTGATTCCGCAACACTCACATATTCCGGGTATTATCTTTTAGTTTCTTAATTGTATTCCGGCTAAGATCCTTTTGTCTTATGATCTAGCCGAGTGTTGTTATTTTATTCAGCCGCATTCGGCCTATTGTAATCCACAGAGATATCATAATACAAACTTTGCAGTCCTATGTCGCATTTAATATTTGTATGATCATTCATATGCTGTAAACAATAGATCCTACATACACATTAACAACATTTCCTAGACTAGCTAAGTCAGGAACATTACAACATATGTCCCTGGTGTTCATCCCTCACACAAGGCTCCTCCATCATATCTAAAATGCCACTGATATCCTCATGTGTCATGGCTATTATGGGTGTCTGAAAAGATGACAAATGTGTCACAGTCATTATAGGAGTCTCATTAGGTCTAGGTGCTAACACGTGTGAATCTCCACTAGTGTCACCACTTTGCTGAAGTGTAAGGTCATCAACACTATGTGATATAACTGTTGAAGCACATGCTCTATCATCCTGTCCATCCAACTGTCCCTCCAATACGCAAGGGTCACTATCCTCCCCAAGTGTGCAAGAGTCACTAGCCTCCTTGAACTGCTCTAAATATGAATCTATGGTTGCATCCCCATGCATCTCCTCATCCTCATTGTCATAGTGCACCTCAATAATGTGTCTCTTACCTTTACCCCTACATCTATGATCTGGTTCCCAAGGCACTTTGCAACTGTAGCAATGTTGCCTGCTCCTAATGGGTGTGGGATTAATCTATGCTTCCCTCCATCTAGTTGCTCTGGCTATGTTTCCATCTGCTATGTTGACCCAAAATGTAACCTCATCTTTGCTCCACCTAGGATTTTTTATGGATATAAATTGTTGTAGTGTTACTTGAGCCCTAAATCCCTCACTAAGGGCATAGTATTCCCATTCACAACGTATAGTCTCTCTAGAAAATTCCTTAGTATCCATATCCATTGTATTTATGCATGTGCTAATCCCCACTGGTTGGGATGATCAACGCTCTGATTCCATGGTAATGTTCCCAAGTCAAGATGCCAAGAACATTTCGGTTTTCATTGATTTTTAATTGTTTTTTGGTTGTGGCATTTCGTCAAACACTTTGCAGACTTAAGTCTCAAAGTTGCGCTAAGGTTTGATGTGATGGTTTTAAAGTGTGTTTGCAACCAATAATCAAATAGATATAGCTATGGAATGTAATCAACAATATGCAAGATTAACAATACAAGAGATAACCCAAAAATACCTCAGATATGATATTATTCATTATAGAAGAAGACCCTGATACAATGGATCTATAGATTTGGTACAATATAGCTAAGAGCTAGTAGCCAAATGAAGATAACCCTCAAGCAAGATCAAGAAGAGAAGATAGAAGCCTCCAAAGGCCACATGGCTTTCAAATATGAATGACAAACTGAGTTCTTTATCCACTTTTGGACCAAACCCTCAATATGGCATAGTTATGCCCTTGCCCTAGCTGTAGCTCTATGGAATTTTTCATCCCTCTTCATCCTTGGCACCAATAGCAAACAAAATACTCTAGAAGAGTACATCTGGAGTCTAGGAACAAGATAAAATAGTCCCCTAGCTGAAGAATGAGACTTGGGCCCTTCCCATGAGTAGATCCACTCCAAGATTGCGCCCCTCCTCTAGGAGAAATCGTCCCACTCTCAAAATAAATCAATGCTCCACCAAAACACCTCCTAGATGATCCAAGAAGGGTGATATGGCCTCTACCAAGATGATCCAATAACCAAAACCTCAAAAACTTCTTCTCCTTGACCAAATCGAACTGCACTAGCTCCACAAGTGCGCCCCCCTTGTTGGAAACCCTCAATGTTGTGCCCCTCTCTCTTTCTGTACCTATGGCTGGTGTAGAATACCTCTGAAGCTGAGTATATATGATCTAGAATGGTGACGGAGGAATATTTCACCTCCGTTACCAAGATTGGATCAATATAGGTGGGATCTTTCACCACTGAGTTGATCTCTAGGGTTTATTAAGTCAAAACCCTCAAAACCCTCAAAACCCCCAAGTGCATGGGCTCACTAGAAAGAAGCCAGATATCAAATGATAAACAACATATGAGAGAATAGAGGCCCATGTCTCTCTTTTATCCTCTCTGCTCACCTTGTCTCTCTAATTGAATTTTACTTTATTTAATTATTAATTAAATAATGAAATAACTTTAATTAATTAATTAAATGACTTTAATTAATTAATTAACCATTTTTCCTCTAAAAAGTAGTTTATCCCTCCTTGTGGCTTCCCTAGCCACTGGAAGTCACTTCTCATCACCTTATCCTATAGTGTTATTCCTCTCAATTCCAATGAGCTATTACACTAAGAGGTTCCTCCAAGTATTATGCCCAATATGACCTCCTTAGTGACTGTAATTAACATATAGCCCGATATAACTCAAAATTGCGGAAATCGTCATAATTCAACGGAACCAAAGCCAAGCTATGAAGAATGGATCATGATTATGAAATAAGATGAGTGATGCAATCCGGTCCCCAAAAAACCCCTCAATAGCCCCTGTACTCGCTATAACCTCCATCTGGCTACTCTGGTCATCATAACACTATGTAATATAATGATGCCCGAAAGTGGCGACATTACAACCAAAGGTAGTATTGCCTACTGCTATTTCTTTAATATCTACTAAGAAATGCAGTAAGGTCATCTCATAGACTGGGAAGTTCGTCTTCTTTATGATCCGTGCTTACAGTAAGCAAAAGGTCGTTTGCACATCTGTGGCCTCTACACAAAGCCTCTTTTTGCAGCAAAAGCAAGTGGAGGGGATCGTGGAAGAATACATAGACATCTTCTCCTCACCTATAGGGGTATTGACACACTACTAAGTCAAGCATCCAATTGATCTGACCCCCGACGTACCTCTACCTAATGGACCAGTCTATCATTGCTTGGTGATGGAAAATGACGAAATCAGGCGACAGATCCAAGAGATGCTTCAAAAGCGGCACATCAGACCCAACTCCTCCTCTTTCGGAAGCCCGATTGTACTGGTGCAGAAGAAGGAGAGGACATGGCGAATATGCATTGATTACAGAGCCTTAAACAAAATCATTTTCAGGAACCAGTACACCATTCCCAGGATTGATGACCTTCTTGACCAACTCAAGGGGGAAAATTTCTTCGGAAAGATTGACCTAAAGTCTGGCTACCACCAAGTTCCCATCGAACCAACTTAGATATGGAAGAAAACCTTCAAATCTAAATAAGGTATCTTTGAATGGTTAGTCATGCCCTTTGGCTTAACAAATGCACCAACCACTTTCATGAGGTTGATGGATGATGTATTGAGACCCTTCACTAACTCCTTTGTGGTGGTATATATGGATGACATCCTCATCTTCAATAGAACGTTTGAGGAACACGTGCATTATATTAAGCAGGTTTGAGCACTCTGCGACAACACAAGCTATATTCCAACTTGGAAAAAATATCTTTTGGCATGAACAAGGTCCAATACTTGGGCTACATTGTTGATGAGCATGGGGTACATGTTGATCCAGCTAAGATCCAAGTCATCCGTGATTGGCCAGCCCTGACCACACTGACCAAGCTTCAGAGCTTCTTGGGACTACCCAACTTCTACCGACAGTTCATGTTGGGATTCTCCCATATTGCATGGGCCCTCATCCAGGTGACCAAGGGCGGTGGTACGACCAAGTTGATGTGGGGGAAGGATCAACAACGAGCATTTGATAATATGAAGCACTTCTTGTGCTCAACTCCACTACTCTCCTTTCTGATCTACAACAACCATTTGAGATTGAGACTTATGCATCTAACTATGCTGTGGGTACAATTCTCACTCAGCACGGGCATTCGGTGGCATACCATAGTGAGACACTCTCCGATACTGTCCGAAAATACCCCACCTATGACAAGGAAATGTATTCCATTGTAAAAGGTTTTCGTCAATGGAAACATTACATTCTGGGAAAAGAGACGTTCATACACACTGATCACAAGCCTCTGTAGTTCATACAGACATAGGGGAAATTGCAGAACGATCGCCATCAAAAGTGGTCTACCTACCTACAACAGTTTCATCTCAACATCAAGTATAAGAGATGTATCTCCAATCATGTCGTTGACTGCCTTAGTTAGCCTTCTATGGTTGCACTCACCACTGTGCTCCATTCCTGTGGACATGCAATATTTGAGTGGCCCCAACTTTATCAGCAAGATTTGGACTTCGCCAACACCTATCAGCTCTTGGGTACAGGTGCAACTGTCATCGATTTTCACATTTAGGACGAACTCTTATGCCACATGGGCCATATTTGTGTTCCTACAAGTGAGCGTAAAAATATGATTTGGGAAGCCCACTACAGTTGGGTTGCAGGACATTTTGGCATGGAGAAAACTGTGGCCGTTCTTCAGAAACATTTTTATTGGCCAAAAATTCAATAGGACGTCAGGAAGTATATCAAATCTTGCACTGCTTGTGCCATTTCCAAGCCAACCATCAAGAAGCAATGCTTATGCACCTCTCTTCCTATTCCCGAGAAGCATTCAGAATCCATCTCAATGGATTACATGTCTATATTGTCGTCCACCAAGAAAGGAAATGATTGTGTATTTGTGGTCGTTGATCGATTTTTGAAGATGGCCATCCTCACATCCTGCAAGAAGAATATCACAGCGGCAGATACTGCCAAGCTCTTCTTCGAATGAGTGTGGGTCCACTTTGGGATACCACATACAATCATCTCCGACCAAGATAGTAGGTTCCTCAACACATTTTGGTCGATTCTCTAGTCTCTGTTGGATACCAAGCTCACAAAATCTACTGCTTTCCACCCCCAAACTAATGGCCAAACAAAGGTCTTCAATCAGATGATTGTGCACATCCTGTGCATGTACAATTCTAAGCATCCACGTACATGGGACGAGAGTCTCCCCTATGTTCAACACAGTTACAACAGGGTTCTCCATAGCTCCACCAACCATAGACCATTTCAGGTGGGTCTGGGATTCCAACCCTTGGGACCCATTGATGTTTCACTTTGTCTTGCCACCGAACAAACAAACTCTTCCCATGATGAGTCTACAATCGACAAAGCCACCAGATTCATTGAGCATATTCAACACATCCGCCAACAGGTCCAAGAGATTTTGCAGAAATCTAATGCTAAGTACAAGCAACACCCTGATCAACACAAGGTACCACACCAGTTTCAGGTTGGCGACAAAGTTTGGTTACATTTTTAGAAGGAGCATCTCATGGGGCCCCATTAGAAGCTTCACCCACTTTGTTATGGGCCTTACACTATCACCAAGGTTGTCAGTAGCAATTCTTTTGAGCTCGACACTCCACCCTTCCTTAGCTTGCATCCAGTGTTCAATGTGGACCTCCTTCGACCATATTTTCCACTATTATTGGACACCTCAGAGATCGTAGAACAACTGAAACCATCAGAGCTCAACCCTGACTGCATGGAACAAGCATCCAATGATCATATAATGGACACACATGTCAAGGGCACTCGCCAGCAGAGGATCCAGCTTTACCAGGTTGTCAAGGTAGGCCAACTCCTACACCAAGGCAAGTGGCTTACCTGGGGCCAAATCCAACAGAAGTTTCCTCACCTGATGGGGGACCTCAACACAATGGAGACCATCGTGTCCTAAAGGGGGAGGATTGATCCAGGTGGCTATTGGTGGCCACCCACCTATTCCAACTCGTTCCTCCTGTTCGTTTTTGTTCAACACGTTGTTTTGTACTTCTTGTAATTATGGGTTCTACACTTCTGGGGATGTCTGAAGCCCCACACATCCTCTAGGTGGATACTAGTGGTCTCTCACCTAATCCAACTGACTTATTTTGTATGTTTTCATGTCATCACATCTTGCTGTACTTTCAAGGCCGTTCTGGGGTCCTAAACGTTGTTTTTTTGGCTCACTATAGTCAAACTATAGACATAGTTAGTGTTTGATGGCAGAGTGTGTAGTTCTCTGAAAGACATTTCCAACAGGCTATCCCGCACCTAAAACGGAGGTCGTATGCATAAGTTACAACCCTGAGAAGTTGAGGAACCAACTTACCCATAGGGTCCCACATGACTTTTGGCATTTCACCTTCTAGGGTTAGTTTTTTATATGTCTAGGGTTTTGGAATTCATGAGTAATATCAAAAAGGCCTATGGAGCCTCATTGTAATGGATTCTACTCATACGGATGCGCGTACCAGCTGGTCCTTAGCTAAATTAGTCTCACTGTGCATAAACTTGAATTGGGATCTTTGAGTCTCTAATTTCTCAATTATTGTCGCCCCTAGTGGTCTTCGTTGTTGTCAATTCCATTAAATAATCATTTACAAAATGAGGCATCTCCCTTGTGTCTCTAACCATTATTGAGCACAACACTCCATTGAAAATGATGAAACACCCTTGGGAGAGACATAATCCAATGGTCAAACTATATTGAGCACAACACTCCATTGAAAACGATGAAACACCCTTGGGAGAGACATAATCCAATGGTCAAACTATAGACAATTTACAATTTACCCCGAGTAGTAAGAAATGAAATAATTAATAGAACTTATAAAAGGAATAAAGTGATGAAGGTTTAGAGAATCCCATATATAATGGCAAGGGATATATATCAAATTGAATTCCCATATCAATTGAGATGTCCTTTTAGTGACCAAACAGAAATGTATGTACCTCTAAACTCCAAGATGTCGAATTGAATGCCCATATCAATTGAGATGTCCTTCGAGTGACCAAAAAAAAATGGTCTCTACCTCTTGAACTCCATAAACACGTTGTTGCATAACTAATAATGGTGATTACAAGTCCTTAAATCCTTTAGGAATTTGAAATCCATTACGTCTATCTCAATGCCTTCAATGCATGATTAAAGTGACTTACAACAAAACTTAGGTCTATGAGATCATCACGGTCCCTACTTTTCCAAACCACAATAGGCACGCGGGATTGTACAATTATTTCAATGCACAATTATATTTAAGGTTAGTTTCGTGATTTCTATAATAAAATACTCGAAAACTGAAAATGATATAGTATTCACACTATTTTCTTCATTCTCTCTATATGCAAATGCAATAGCAATGCTATATATATAGTCTTTGGATTGGAATCTTTTTACAACTACTTTTAAACTGAAATATTTATGAGAAACCCTAGATCTATGGAAAGATAACAAATTGTCCATTACAAAGTTTTAGTACACTACGCCTTGAAAGGAAACTCGCAAGTTTTAGATGACAAACTGCTAACATCAAGAGATTTCCATGGTCTTGATTCCTGGTAATGAATGAATGAAACCCGTGGGAATTTAAAAATTCCATTAATTCTCCTTTCTAGGCATAGACTCTCTTCATATGCGCACTAAACTCAGATACTTTGTTCGAGTGCTTGTTAGTGCCACCATTGATCTTCTTGCAACATGCATGTTGAGTCATTGAATGTTTTAAATCCATTTATTGATTCTTTGTAATGATATAACATATGGTTTTTATCTATGCTATAGGTTTCTTATTATCAACATTTATTCAAACTTTAACTAATTTCTACACTCCTACTTTAAAATTCATAATATAAACAAGAAATACTTGAAAACATAGTTCAATAATACCTTTTGGTGATTGTGATTTAAGTAGGTGGAAAATGAGAAATTATGAAGATCAAAATGGTCGTATTGGTAACAAAAGATCATTAAAATTGTTAAGTACTAGGCAATAATGGTCCCATTTTGAGGTCTCCTCATTCCCCCTTTCCCAAATTATTGCATCACCTCATGCAATTTCTTGTTCCTCCTTTGGAACTCCAAGGTGCAAGGTTTTCCAAGTTGCAATATGTGGTTCACTTTGTAACCTCACTTTGTCGGATGGATGGGTTGACGAAGTCTTTGGGTCGATGATCGACTAAACCCTCGGTTGACCATGTCCACTTATGGATTTTAGATCGACATTTTATGGAAAGGTGAAACTGCCTTGACCCGAGTTTGGTCCATGACCAAACCTATGTATAGATGATCATTCTGATCATCTATCATCAGATTAATCAATCTCAGATTGTCAGATCATCTCGGGATATCTGCTCTCACTTGCTCCTTGAGTGACTTGTGATTCAGTTCTACAACCTATGGTGTCTTTCGATACCATCATTGTCTATCGAATCTGTTGTCCTCTGCGTTCAATCCCTATCCTAGAGATGTTGGTTTCTTGATCTCCGGATCATAGGAAGACTCGGATGTAAGCGAGACAATGTTGAATCCTTTTTCTGAATCAGTTCTTTTCAAGTAAATAAATATCGCTGGTTTAATATGGGTTATCAAGCGTTTGCAAATCCACCCACATGAATTAACTATGGATGAAGTTCTTGCCGTGATTTCTCTCCTGGAGATGGCTAGGGTTTATGGAGTTTTGTGGCTTGGTGATTAAAGATTCTCATCATCAACTTATTTGTTTGCACATCGATGAAGGTTTACTTGAGAGGAGATCACATCTTCTGTGTGGGTTGTTTCACTCCTTTTGTCGAGCATCGACAGGGAATTTGTAAAAGGAATTCGATCTGATGTTTCTTCTCCATGGAACAAATATCGACCAGAGTTTATGCTTGAAGAGACTCTTCGTTTGTTGATAGAGTGAGTATGTCGACTTGATATTGTGATTGACAAACTAAAGGCTCGACCCGAATTTAATTTGGAACCCTTGACTGGCGTGAAGGCTCCTTCAACCTATGTGAAGGCATGTCGACTACAGGTATAGGATCACGACTACACAACAAGATGGGATATATTGGAGGAGGACTTGGAAAGAATGGACATGGTATTGCTGCTCCTATTATGCCATATATGGTCTTGGATATGTTTTTGTTGTTGTTGTCTCCTTACATACACCTTCCCTTGCTACAAACAAGGAAGTTTTGTTCCTTGTAGGTGGATTTTAGACTGATTTACCAGCAGAGCAATCTCCTAAACCGATTGATGAGATGGTTGTTCCTGACATGCCAGATTCTAAGAATATTATTGGTGATGATGTTGTTGTTGATATACTGGGTTGTATTACTCCTCATAGTACACTTGACCCCAATCCTATATCTCTTGATCCTCCTACACAAACGTTTGTGCCTTATCATCATCCTCACCATAGAAAGAATGAGAGTCATGCTTTCAGATATTTGCAGAAGAGACATGAAAGACAGAACCGTGGACCCGTATCGACTACCAGGATTGACTCTAGTTGGATTGATGAGTGGTCATGGATGCATTTGAACCAATGTTTGAAGAGTTCCTGCCCTTTTGTTTTGTCGACTGTATGGATGTACAATGTTCCTCTTCATTACTGATGTTTTGCAAGGGTGGACCATAGGTTTGAACTGACTTGATAGTCAAATAATGCTCGATTGGCATATTGGTCAACTCGGATTCGACCCGAATTGATAGTCGACTGGAGGTGTTTTCGACTATGTATTTGTCAACTGAGTTTCGACTATCTATTGTCCGTCGACTAGTGTGTTTCGACGAAGATTTGTTGATGATTTTTTTGATCCTTCATTTGTTCTTAAGGGGGGGAGTAATTGAAGTTGATGATGTGTAAACCCAACTTATGTGCTTGGATTTGTTGAGACCGACCAAACCATGATTAACTGTGTTCTAGGGAGTTGCACTTCTGCTTATTTTACATGTTGCAGAGACTGTTGCATTGACAAATACTTATTATATTGGTGCGTTCTTGTCTAGTCGTCTCATCAACCGGTTGGTGTTGTCTTGTTGTCTAGTTGGTTGGACGATTGGAATCGTGTTTTGATGACATATTTTGCAATGGTTGAAAGCTCTTTTTGCTTGATCCATATTGATGTGATTTGACTTCCTTAGGAGTGTTGTTGTACCATCTTGTGATCAACTTTTGCATTACGAACAAATTCAGGGGGGGAATGTTGCAGAATTTGTTTTCCTTCAAGATGAGTTTATGGGGGGGTGTTGGAACACACAGTTCCCTTTGTAACCTCACCTTGTCGAATCTATGTGTCGACAATCGACTAAACCCTTGGTCAACCATGTCCACTTATGGATTCCCGATCCACGTTTTATGCATAGGTGTAACCGCCTTCAGGAGATCTGCTCCCACTCACTCCTTGAGCGACTTGTGCTTCAGTGCTACAATGTATTTTGACACAACCATTATCTCTCAGATCTATTTTCCTCTTTATTCAATCCATGTCCCAGCATTCCAATTGTATGTAGGATGGCCAAATTTTGTCACATCATAGAACCTTAGAGTTTTTTCAACCCATCTCCAATGTGCAGTTTCTTCCATATTATTCTAGTGAAATCTGGCTTGGTATTGTTGAGTGGGGAACCAAATAAGTGGATAGTTAAATCTAAGTCCAATCCATTGGTTTCCATGTCTTCTAATTGAATTAACATATAGTGTAGCTTGTGATAGAGCAAGTTTAAAATGAGGATAGCATGTAGGAGTTATGTTCCTCAAAGCATTTGGAAAAATTTTCCAAATATTATATGAAGTTAGAAGGGATTTCAAGGAATGTGTTTGTATAATTATTTGATGATTAGTAATAGCATTTTTCCTATGCATTCTGATACATAAAAAATCTCTAGGATCCCTGAGCAATGCTTGATCATCATGAAGAATTGTAGCAGGGATTGGATATTCCTCTCTAACCATCGGATATGAATTAAATTTTTCTTGTGTATAAAACTTGTTCGACTCTTTCCATTGAAAAAGACCATAAATAAAGGAGGATAATGTTATTAATTGGATATCCCTGATGTAGGGATTGGGGTTCCAATGAAAATGTTCTTTTAGTAGAAAATTGAAAAGATAGAGCTCACACAACACATTTTTCTCATAGTCGGTGATATTGAAAAAAACATTGGTAAAATCTTAAGGACAAGTAATCTTGTAAAGTCTCCTTGCTGCCAATTGTCTGATCCTAAATAATGTCTACCTATCATATAGAAATATAGAATGAATCCTGGAAGGTGATCTACATGATGAGGCTTCCAACCCTAATTCACATGTGTCTTGTAGCTTTTGTTCCATTTCCTTCAAATGATCCCTAGACATTTTAATCTTTTTTTTTTCCACCTATATTCTTGTGTAATATAGAGGGAGAACCATCTTTCTTTGAGTTTATTAATTCTTTGTTGATGGCTCTCACGATCTATTACTCCAAAATAAAAAATTTCATATTGTTTCCTCTAGCTAGGTAAATCAGGTTTTAATTGAAGGAGTGCATATGTATTTTCTAGGACATCATCAAGAATGACATTTACAATTTGTTCAACTTTTGTCATATCTCCTTCAGTTTGTATTATCACGGATTTATTAGAGGGTTGCTCAGTTTATATTACTTTAAATAGAGTATCCATTAGTGATATGGATTAAATCATTATATTATTTTTCATCTATCTTGATGCTTTCAAAGTAGAAAAAAATGGGGTAATCATCATGCAGGGTCATTTTAGTGGCACGTCCCAGTTTGGAAAATTGGGATCTGGAACCTTCCAAATCCATTTTGAATAATTAAACAATATTTTTTGGGGTTATATTGTATATAACTTGCACTCACCCCCTTAATGGTTTTCTTCACTTCGATACCTTTCCAACGATGAAAACCATGCGTCAATCAAAGCTTGTATGCAATAGTTATGCCTCCCACAAGTGTACCTATCATGTTGACCACCATGACGTATGATAAGATGCGATGTCAACCCCCGTTACTCATGCATATGGGGATAGCCATATAAGGAAATTCAAAAAGAATCTATAAGATCCAAAACATTATCACAATTGAAGGCTGAGGAATTCAAAACCCTAACCCTATAATGCTATTGGGCTATGTTCAATATCAGGTCATTGGGAGGAGAAGGGGTTCCATTCTATGTTATTGTATTTTGTTCCAAAGCAGAGAAGAAAAACTGGGAGTTGGAAATTAGAGAGGATAACAAAAGGGGGTTAATTTTCTCTAGCAACCTAATAGGCCACATGTCTCAGGTAACTCCATAGAGAGTTGCTTCTCTTTTGTACTTGCATTATTTACATACTAGAGAAAAGAGAGTAGAACAACCTCACCTTCTAGCTAGGTTTTTTACCATAAGGGTTTCCTAGAGAAAATATTTGTGTTATTTTGCTGATGGTGTGTGATTGTTTTTTCTTGTTCTTTATTTTCCACATTTGATCTATTTCATGCATAAGCATAAAACCAGTAACTGAAGATTCTAGAATCTAAGGAATTTAACCTTCATAGTGTAGATTTCAGTTTTATTTATCAGATATGTTGTGACGAACTGTCTAGTGCAATATCCACAAAAATTTACAGATCATATTGGTATCAGATCAGGTTTTCTTTTAGGTATTTGTGGGAAATTGCAGGATCTAGGAATCAACTTAAAGAGAAGTTGCAGAAACCCTAGCCATGGCAAACGAATTTGTTCATAACAACCCTCAAAATCCAATGGAAGAGAGATTTGAGAGGTTGGAAGCACAAGTCACTGATATCAACTGCAATATGAACCTCCTCATGGTGGCTCTAGTAAGAAATCCCATACCATTCAAAGATGATGGAGGTTCTAAGTCATAGATCATATCAGAGCGGAAATGAGGAGATCATGAAGACCCAGGAAATGAGTCACAAAAAGAACATGAGAAAGAGAAACTGAGTTTGAGTTTCGTTAACCATTCATAGTCCCTATTCAATATGGAAGCGAAAGTGGATATAAAGTCATACCAAGGTGAGATCAATGCATTAAAACTAAATCATTGGTTGCAACAACTAGAAGTTTATTTTAGAGTTCACCTTATAAATGGAGAGAAAAATATTTCATTTTCTAGATTGAAGTTAGAGAGCCATGCTTTAACCTTGTGGGAAAGCCATACAAAAACACTTACCTGGAAGGTGATCTGCTAGTAACTAGTTGGGATGACTTCAAAACCTTCATCAAGTCCCAATTTGACCCTATCGAGTATGTAAAGGACCAATGGATCTGGTGGCACTACTTTCTATAGAGGCAGGGGTAGAGTGTACATGAATACACCACTGAGTTCAAAAACATGGCCATCATGTTGGGTATCTCTCCCAAGAACCCATATGTACTCCTCAAGTATCTTGGGGGTATAAACTGTCAACTATGAAACCAGGTGATGATATTCAACCAATAATAGAGGATGAGGCATGTGTACAAGAACAATACCCAGAAAACATAGGCTAAAAGAAAGGGAAACCAAGCGGTTCCAAGTAGAAAGAGAGGCATTAAGATTCCAAGGAGGGGAAGAAGAAGTGGAAGGGGAGAAAGGATGAGAAGACAATAGCCACTACACATTAGTGCAAGGATCCTAGAAACCATTGCAACCATTGTAGTATCGATGGTTACACTGAGGACAAATTGTTGGAAACTACATCCAGAGTTGAACCTGAAGAGCCACAAGAAGGACATATAGAAAAGGAACCTTCTAGCCACAGATTCGAGCAATTGGGTTGAAAGTAGCTCTGATGTGGATGAAAATGTTGCCTGCACATCTATGAAAAAGGAGGTGAATCTGAGTATCCTTCATTACCAAGAAGAGAAGGATATAACTAATCTCTTCCACATTAAGATTCAAGTCAAGAAGACTAATATAGATTTCTATTCGACTTTGGTTCACAATCAAATCTCATAACAATGGATCTAGTCAGCAAGCTTGGATTGGAGGTTCACGAAAAGGTGACAAGTTTGATATGTTTGACAAGTTTTTAAAAGGGTCACCCCTCGTCTCTAACGACTGACAAGTTTGACATGTTTTTCTTTTTGTCTTATTTTTCTAAATATATGGGCAAGGGTATAATTATAGGACATAGTGTTGGAAATAATTGTGTTAGTTTGGTTTTGGGCTTGATCTTAGGTATTGAACAAATTAAGAGACTCATGAGACTGGTTATTTTTTGTTTTGAGTACTATATTGATTATCATTGGGTAGGGGTTCTACTTTCCATGATGACAAACCTCCTTGGATTTTTCTATAACTTCTCATTATGTACATAATAGAAAAAACATAGATATTTTTAGCTTAAAAAAACAATAATAAATAAATAGATCATTTTGATATTTTAGCTTATTGTTTATAGTATTCTTATAGTATATTATCTAGTTCTCCCATTCTCAATTTCTTCTCTATATCACTATTTCTCTTTAAATTTAGTTTTGATAATACTTCTAATGGTATCAATACTTTCAAGGGAGACCTCCTCGTTTATCTAAATTCGTTTATACTCTCAAATGTCTCAAGTGACTTTTACTATTATTTGTGTTACGAGGAAAATCTCTCTATGGCTAGGGGTGAACCAATACAGAAGGAATGACATGCAAAAATCAACTATAATTCCAAGTATGCTATATAAATGAAATGCTAACAAGACAAGGATAATATTCTACCTCGTTCAGATGTTCGAAGAAGACCACCATTGAGTACATGACCCAAAGATTTATACCTGTAACTTGTCCTCAACAATCAATATACGCAAGCATATGGTGATAATATATAATGTTAGCATACAAATTAGCATAATCCATTAACATACATGAAAAATACGCCCATGGAATAATAATTCAAATATTTTCAAGATATCAATTGGACGAGAAATGTATATTTCTATTAAAATAATCAACAGAAGTACATAGGTGACAAACTTATGTAACGACACGTATCAAAACCAAGAAATGAAGTCCCTCCAGCTGGGCCTCCACCAAAGTAAATATCATATACAAGAGTCAATGAGGTTCTCCATCACAAAGAGGGAAGAGATTGGGGACTGAACAAAAGGAGTTCAAGCTTTCAAGGACAAAGGGATGCAAACTCAATATGAAGTGAAATTTCTCTAGTGTGTCTTTGCTCTCAAAGTTGAATTGTTATTTTTTTCAAGGCTTGGATATGGCTCATTTTATATCCTTCAAATGGAACTGAAGGTCTGAGTAAGAGTGTTTCCAGTATATGGAAGGCCAATGATCATGGATCTCGTGACATGGCATGGAAACCTGACATAATTTTTAATTTTGAGCACCAAACCTGATGTATGCGGGTTGTAGTGGAGAAAGCTTCATACACACTTGTTGTATAACTGATAGGGTGTGTACATGTGGAAAAGTGTGCATTTTTATCTCTGGAATGAACAAAAGGGAACTTCAAGTCTGCAGAGGGTAATAGAAGGCCATCCAATCTAGTTTGCATATAGTGAGGCAAAATTTGTTGTAACAGATGCCCCCTAATGTGTGAGGGCAGAGGATGTTGGCACAAGGGCAGACCTAGGGTTCAATTCTTCAACAAAGCACCAACAAAACCCTAACTACTAGCCCTTTCGGCAACACCTGTGAAGCAGATGAAGTCTCACCTGAGGTAGAGGTAGGGGGGGTTGTAGGACTCAAGTGTCTACAACCTAGCTGGGACACAGATCTATGATCACAATGCTTTAATAGAGCACTTAGCAGTTAACATTCATTAGTATTTAAACCTTATTCACATCGCAGGTAAAACCTTAATTACAGAACAACGCAATATTCGATAAGATCTAGCACATCCAAGCACTGAGCATATAGAAATAGATCATATGTAGCATTCATTCATATCACTACGCATTAAAAATTCATCCATAATAAGCACTAATCAAATAAATACACAAACACATGAAAAACATAACACAAAGCACCATAACATAGGATGTATGTGGTTCACCCCCAACGTGGGGCTACGTCCACCAACTCTTTGTCTTCTTCATTATCTTCTTTCAATCCTCTTACATGCATAGAGCCACAAAACAAACTCCGCATAGGACATGAGATCTGTGCGCACCTCGTTGGATCCTCCTTCCCCGAGCTTGGCATAACACAAAGCCTTATTACAATCACTTGCACTTAGCTCTGCAAGTTCTCAACACACAATAAGCACCAAGCATTTACAACTATTTGCACTTAGCTCACTTAGCTTACAACTTGTTTTTCCACCTCCTACTTACATCGCCAAGCTAATTATTTATACTTTACAAAAGGGACCTAAACATGGGTAAGACCCATGGGTTGACATCCCATGCCTGTTACATAATCCCTAAACCCAAAAAGCCCACAAAAGGGGGCGAGATCCCGTAATTTCCGCTTCGCCTGGCGCTTTGTCTTCGACCAGCCTGTCGAAGTCCCAAAAATGGTCAAACACGACCAAGGTTCTCCAAAACTTGTTCGAGGGCCAACAAAGGACTATTTGCGATGGTTGAAATACATTATAATTCCCAGAAGTGGAGTAATGAAGACTCAACTAGAAGTACTAGTTTCTCATAATATTATTACAATCCATAATGACTTTGTACACATGGCTTCCCATCTGAATTACACTGCAGATCCATGTGGAAATATATCAAATAATTGTTCATGGCCATTAATAGGCAATACAAAGTGGACATATTCTATATGCTTTCATACTCACGGACAAGGCACAATGGAATCCAGTCTCAAAATCAATATGAAGATATTTGTATGCAATGGAGTACAATATGATCTCCCATGATCACTGAAGTTATATAGGTACTGGTCCAATGAAAGACAACAACAAATGAAGAACGCTACTACTGTAAGCTAGAGGTCTTCTACACTATCCATTGAAGGTGCAAGTCGACATCATGTGAATTAAGGTATATTGTTAACAAACACAAGATAACCCACCGATAATGAAAGCAGGTATCAAGGAACTGAGTACATTCTACAAGTGTGAATAAGGGTGTTGAGGTCGAACACTTGAAGAATCCATCGATCATGAGACATTGATGTATTCCCAACTGTCGATGGAGGGATAACCTACCACTGATGACTGCAAGCCTCTAGGTACTTGTAGGACTCTAGGTCTCATTTCCATAATGGATGAATGAACTTCAATGGAAGGAGACCCGCTGAAAGGAGAGCATTAGGGAAGCTCTCATCATTCAGTATGAGGTACAAAGCAATAGCTTGATGATTAGGAGGAGATCAAACGAATAGGATGTTCATGAACCAATGACCCTGTGCATCCCTCACATGCACCAGATGCAAGTAGTGCACGAGAGAGACCCTATGAATAGCAACCAATAAGGAAAACTTCTAACAAAGGTGAGAAAACCACCAATAAGGATAGTGGAATCCAAGACATTGCATGAATCCCAATCTGTGAATAGATTTATTTTCGTCAAACATAAGGGAAACCCCTCAATCAATGACCAATAAGGAAATGTCATCTGCTGGGTTCAAGGTTACCTACCCACAATGAAAGTAGGACCAGGGTACATGGATAGAGAAAAACTTCATGTGACTCTGAGATACATTAAGGGTATGGAAGACATGTAAAGTCAAGAGTTCCGATAAATGGTTGACATAGGATTATAGGATTCCTTTGAATAAGAGAATGAGACATACAGATAACTCATGCAACATAGACTTGATGATAAAAAAAATTGATGTGGGAGGCATCAATAAACTCTCCATAGGGACTATAAGAATAACTAGTTAGAGGATTAAAATCTAAGTAACGAGCTCAACTTCTAATCCAGGTGGATATTGGTGGCCACCCACCTACTCCAACTGGCTCCTCTTGTCTATTTTTGTTGAGAATGTTCTTATGTACTTCTTGTAATTATGGGTTCTACACTTTTGGGGTTGTCTAAATCCCCACACATCCTCCAGGTGGATACTGGTGGACTCTCGCCTAATCCAGCTGGCTTATTTTGTATGTTTTCATGTCAGCACATCTTGTTGTACTTCCAAGGCCGTTTTGGGGCCCTATACATTTTTTTTGGCTCTCCATATTCAAACTATAGATGAAGTCAGAGTTTGATGACATAATGTGTAGTTCTTTGAAATACCTTTCCAACGGGCTATCACACGCCTAAAATGGAGGTCGTATGAAAAAGTTATGACCCCGAGAAGTTGAGGTACCAACTTACCCATAGGGGCCCACATGAATTTTGGAGTTTCACCTTCTAGGGTTAGGTTTTTGGATGTCTAGAATTTTGGCATTCATGAGTAATATCAAAAAGGCTTCTGGAGCCTCATTGTAATGGATTCTACTCATACAGATACACGTAGCAACCACATCTCTTCTCGAAGATAGCTACCACTATTTGAGCAAGTATTTTTGGTTCTGCAGTTTTACAGTTTCAGCCTATTTCATTATTCAATAGAAGATATTGTTCCCATGATATCTTTGTTATTCTTCATATCTCTGTTTTTATTGCATTCATCCTGTTAATCATTTCATTCCACTCCTAAATCTGGATCAATGATATCAGAGCTGTCTACTCTTCATTTATTTTTATCTGTGCATGTCCCCGACAAGATCTGGGTACAAGAAGTTGGGACTCAAACCAATATATCCATTGCAAGATCGTCCTCACCGAGCCTGACAAAAACCCATGGGGGACGAAAAGAAAGATGATGGAGCAAGAGATCCTATTAAAATGTTGCTCAAGGAAGACCTCGCACGACAAAGGAACGAAATGATGAACAACTTTGTGCAGATCCTTCGACGGCTTCCCACAGGAGAAGTGATCCAGTTGGATATTGGTGGCCACCCACCTTTTCCAACTCACTCAAAACAATTTTCTAGCAATTTTGGCAATTTACTATTTTTAGTTGTTTTTAACTTCCGAGGCCATTTTGAGGGCCTAAATGAAGGTTTTTCGGGATCTGGCTTCTCAATGATAGCTAAATGCTCTTATTGAGCCCCCAAAATTAATCTCCTCAACGATACCTTTCCAACGAGCTATCGTGCGCCTAAAACAAAGATCGTATGCAAAAGTTACGACCCCGAGAATTTGATGTACTAACTTACCCAAACGGGGCCCACATGACTTTTGGCACTTCATCTCCTAGTGTTAGGTTTTTGGATGTCTAGGGTTTTTGACATTCCTGTTTATTGTAAAAATGTCTTCAGAGCCTCATTGTAATCATCTTCTTGCGAATGAGCGCAACTGTCACATCTCTTCTCAGAGATAAGCCACCACCATTCCAACAAGATTGTTTTCCACTGTATTTTACAGTTTCAATTTATTTCCTTATTGAATAGAAAACCAGTTTTACTGTATCTTTGTTATTCTGTGTTAAGAATATTTTAATATTCTGTATTCATTTCGTTCTGCTCATAAAATCTGGATCAGTGGCATCAGAGCGGTTTTCTCCTTGTCATCTTAATGCATGTCCCCAACGAGGTCAGGGTACAAAGAATTGGGTCTCGAGCTTGTTTCTCTTGAGGACAAAATATCTCACATGCCCAAGCGACCTCTCATGGTAGGAGAAAAGAAATATGATGGGACATGAGATCCTTTCAAAATTTTGCTTGAGGAATCCCTCACACAACATAGGAACGAGATGATGGATAGTTTCACGCAAATCCTTCGGCGACTACCAAAGGATGACACATCTTCCTTGAGTGGAGGCACCGCCCCCTTCAAGGTACAAATCAAATTCGATATTCCTATATATGAAGGTCAGATAGACGCAGATATTGTAGACAAGGTTGAATCTACTAGAAGGGTATTTTTTTGTCCATAACTTTTCGAATAGAGAAAAGATTACTTTTGCACTCCTCAAAGTCATTCCCCATGTCAAAGATTGGTGGGAAAATTTCTGTGAGAAAAAGGAAACAGAGGAACCCTCATTACTTACAGTCCCAGCCACCTAGGAATTCTTCAGGGATGCTATTAAGGAACAATACTACCCCGTCGGAAGTTATGATGACTTGTATACCAAATGGACCATACTACAACAAGAAATAGACCAAGCAATGCCAGAATTCACAAATATCTTCCATACCTTGCGCAACAAGCTGGGTATCAAAGATTCAGAGCAACATATGGTGCTCTGCATAGATACATCCAGACCGAAATGGAATTTTTGGACATCTCTTCCTTGGGTGCGGCCTACCGATATGCCGTCAAAATTGAGCAGAAGCTCAAACAAAAGATGCGACAATTTGGGCCTGGGAACCCCTCACAACAAAAGCCAGGAAGGGGTGGCCCCAACCCACAGAAAAAAGGACAAATCAAATATGGACAGTATCAGGACAACTATTCCAAGCCGCAAGCAAAGAAGGACACCAAAAAGACAAAGAAAGATACCGGGAAGTGGTGCGACTTCCATAAGAGCCCTTGGCATAACACTGTTGATTGCTGCTCAAAGCAGTCACTGGTGGTCGAAGTGAAAGCCTGTGAATCAAATGCAAGTTCTAACTCTGAGTCAGAACCAGAAAGGGAAAGATGAATCATTGACACAGAACCTAGTGCCACCATTGCTACCACCAAGATCTAGCATGGTGAACTAGACGAACCAAAAGAAGGCGAGCATCTCTTCCATTCACAGATGTGGGTAAAAGGAACTCCGTTGCACTTCATCATTGATAGCGGTAGCCAGAAGAACCTCATATCAACAGATATCGTCAAGCGGTTGGCCCTGCCGACAACGTCGCACCCACAAGCCTACACCATTGGATGGCTCTGCCAAGGAAGCGATCTCTGCGTTAGCCAACAATGTCAAATGTCGTAGGACATCAATCCCTTCAAAGATGAGATATTGTGTGATGTTTCTCCTCTCAAAGTTTTTAATGTTCTTTTGGGCCAACCTTATTTATGGAAACATCATGTTGTATATGAGTCTAGGCCTCATAGTGTTATTATTACTTTGAACAGGAAATTGTATAGGATACCCGAGGCAATCCCTCCTAGTGCTATTTCCTTAATCTCTGCCAAGCAATGCAGGAAGGTCATCTCACATATCGAGAAATTTGGCTTCTTTGTGATTTTATCTCAAAGTGAGCAAAAGATCGCAGCCACATCTAGGGCCTCCATGACTGATCTCTCCACACAACAGAAGCAAGTGGATAAGGTCATGGAAGAATACTCAGATATATTCTCCTCTCCTACCGGGGTACCTCTGTAGTGTCAGGTCAAGAATTCCATCGATCTGACCCCAGGTGCACCGCTACCCAATGGGCCTTTATATCGCCGCTCTCTATTAGAATATGAGGAGATCAAGAGGTAGATCCAAGAACTACTCCACAAGGGGCACATAAGTCCCATCTCATTTCCTTGTGGGAGCCCAATCATGCTGGTACAGAAGAAAGATGAGACCTGGTGACTCTACATTGATTACCGGGCCCTGAATAAAATCACAGTCCAAAACTGGTACTCGATTCCTCGAATCGATGATCTCCTAGATCAACTCACGGGGGCCAAATACTTCAGTAAGATTGATCTGAATTCTGGCTACCACCAGGTCCTAATAGAACAGACAAATGTATGGAAGACCACCTTCAAGTCAAAAGAAGGTCTTTTTGAATGTCTGGTCAAGCCCTTTGGTTTGACAAATGCTCCAACAACGTTTATGGGGATGATGGATGATATCCTATGACCTTTCACCAATACTTTTGCAGTGGTGTATCTGGATGACATCCTCATCTACAACAAGACTTGGGCAGAACAGTTCCAGCATATTCAACAAGTTTTGCACACCCTGCGGTAGCACAAACTATATGCAAACTTGGAAAAATGCTCCTTCGGCATGGACATGGTCCATTACTTAGACTACATCATTGATTGTCATGGTGTGCATGTGGATCCAGCCAAGATCCAGGTCATTCATGACTGGCCAGCCCCAACCACACTCATTGAACTTCGAAGCTTCTTGGGCCTCGCCAATTTCTATCGTAGGTTCATGTTAGGATACTCTCATATCACATGGGCCCTCAGCCAAGTAACTAGGGGTGGTGGTAAGGAAATATTTGTGTGGGGCCTGTCCCAACAACAAGCCTTCGATGAATTGAAGAAGTGTTTGTGCTCATCCCCAGTACTTTCATTACCGTACTTGCAACATCTCTTTGAGATCAAGACAGATGCTTCAGACTATGCTGTGGGCGTCGTTCTCACTCAACACGACCACCCTGTGGCATATCATAGTACCCTACTTATGACAAAAAAATGTACTCCATTGTGAAATCCTACTGCCAGTGGAGACATTACATTCTTGGGAAGAAGACAGTCATCCAAAATGATCACAAGCCACTACATTTCATGCAGACCCAAGGAAAATTGTAGAATGACCGCCATCAGAAGTGGTCCACATACTTACAGAAGTTCCACCTCAACATCAAGTATAAAATAGGAAGTACCAACCGAGTTGTTGATTTCCTAAGCTGACTTCCAATCACAGCACTCACCACTATGCTAGACTCTTGCGGCCATGAGAACTATGGATGGCCCCACCTCTACGAGACAGACCCTAACTTCACCACCACCTACCAAATGTTCAGCGCCAACGCAATGGTCGCTAATTTCCATATTCAAGACGGGTTGTTGTGTCGTCTCGGCCATATCTACGTTTCATCAAGTGAGTGTGCGAAGATAATTTGGGAAGCTCACTAAATTCGGGTGGTAGGACACTTTGGTGTCGAAAAGACAATGGCAGTGTTGTAGAAACATTTCTACTGGCTGAAACTTCAACAGGATGTTGGCAAGTATATCAGGTCCTGCACTGCTTGCACTATTTCCAAACCAACCACTAAGAAACAGGGCATGTACACTCCTCTGCCTACTCCTCACAGGCTGTGGGAATCCCTCTCAATGGACTACATGTGGGGCCTCCTATCCACCAAGAGGGGAAATGACTGTGTTTTTGTGGTTGTTGATCACTTTTCCAAGATGGCGATTCTAGCCGCTTGCAAGAAGAGCATCACAGCAGAAGCCACTGCTAAGCTATTCTTTGAACGAGTATGGATACATTTTGGGATCCCACAAACCATTATCTCAGACCGTGACGTCAGTTCCTCAACACATTCCGTTCGAACCTCTGCTCACTACTGGATACCAAGCTCACCAAATCCATTGCCTTCCACCCCCAGACAAATGGCCAAACTGAGGTCGTCAATCGGATGATCATATATATCTTGTGCATGTACAATTCAAAAAAATCTTGCACATGGGATGAGAATATTCCCTTTGTCCAACATAGATACAACCAATACCTGCATAGCTCAACTAGCCTCAACCCCTTTCAAGTAGGGTTGGGATTCCAACCATTGGGCCCCATGGATGTTGCACTACCCCTGGTGACCACCTCGACTAACTCATCCCCTACTCTACTAGAAGCTGATAAAGTCACCCGGTTCATTCAGTGGATCCAACACATCCGACAATAGGTTCAGGATATTCCACAAAACTCTAATTCTAAATACACGCAGCGCCATGATCAACATCGGTTGCCACATAAGTTTCAGGTGGGAGACAAAGTTTGGTTTCACTTGCAGAAAGAGTGCCTTACATGGCCCCATAGAAATCTTCGCCCACTCCGTTATGGGTCATACACCATCACCAAGGCTGTGGGTGACAATTCTTTTGATCTCAACATTCCCCATTTCCTTGGCATGCACCCAGTCTTCAACGTGGCTCTCCTTCGGCCATATTTCCCACCATTATTGGACACCTCAGAGATAGCAGAGTAGTTGACACCAACAGAGCTCAACCCTGACTACATGCAATAGGAATCCAGTGATCATATTTTGGACATACAGATCAAGGGCACTCGACAACAAAGGATCTAGTTTTATCGAGTCATCAAAGTAGGGCATCTCCTGCAACAAGGCAAGTGGCTCACCTGGGGCCAAATTCAACAGAAATTTCCTCATCTGATGGGGGAACTCAACACAATGGATAACATTGATTCCTAAGGAGGTAGGATTGATCCAGTTGTATATCGGTGGCCACCCACCTTTTCCAACTCTCTCAAAACAAGTTTCTATCAATTTTGGCAATTTACTATTTTTAGCGGTTTTTAACTTCCGGGGCCATTTTGAGGGCCTAAATGAAGGTTTTTCAGGATCGAGCTTCTCAATAATAGTCAAAATCTCTAATTAATCCCCCAAAATTAATCTCCTCGATGATACCTTTTCAACTAGCTATCGTGTGCCTAAAACGAAGATTGTATGCAAAAGTTACGACCTCGGGAAGTTGATGTACTAATTTACCCAAACGGGGCCCACATGACTTTTGGCGCTTCATCTCCTAGGGTTAAGTTTTTGGATGTCTAGGGTTTTTGACATTCCTGTTTATTGTAAAAAATCCTTCAGAGCGTCATTGTAATCATCTTCTTGCAAATGAGCACAGCCGTCACATCTCTTCTCAGAGATAAGTCGCCACCATTCCAGCAAGCTTGTTTTCCGCTACATTTTACAGTTTCAACTTATTTCCTTATTGAATAGAAAAATAGTTTTACTGTATCTCTGTTATTATGTGTTACTAATATTTTAATAATATGTATTCATTTCGTTCTTCTCATAAAATTCAGATCAAGAAACATCTTCATCAAGCGGCCATGCAACCCCCTTCAAGGTACAAGTAAATTTTGATATTCCATTATTTGAAGGACTCATAGATGTGGATGTTGTAGATAAATGGTTGAATATGCTCGAAGGGTATTTTTCGGTCCACAATTTTTCTGATAGGGAAAAGATCACTTTTTCACTCCTCAAGGTCATTCCCCATGTTAAATATTGGTGGGATACTTACTCTGAGTAAAGGGCAATAGAGTATTTTGCAATGTTTGTGGTGGTCCCTACATGGGATTTCTTCTGAGACACCATCAAAGAACAATACTACCCTGTTGGAAGCTACGAGGACCAATACACCAAATAGAACACCCTACATCAAGAAAGGGACCAGACAGTACCAGATTTCACCAATATTTTCCATACCCTGCGCACCAAATTGGGTATCAAAGACTCAGAGTGTCATCTGGTGCTCAAATACCATGATTGTTTGCATAGATACATTCAAACAGAAATGGAGTTTCTAGACATTGCCTCATTGGGCACGAATTATAGATATGCGGTCAAGATCGAGCATAAATTTAAGAAGAAAATGTGATAGTTTGGATCTACAAACCCCTCATAGCCGAAGCAGGGAAAAGGCATCTCCAACCCACACAACAAGGGACCAAGTCGAGATGGACACCCTCAGGACAACCAATCTAAGCCACAACACAAGAAGAGAAATGAGAAGATGAAGAAGGACATAGGAAAATTGTGTGAGTACCATAAAATCCCTTGGCACAACACTGAAGAATATCGCTCCAAGCAGTCACTCGTGGCCGAATTGAAGGCTTCTGAGTCAGAGGTCGATTTTGATTCCGAATCAAATCCTGAAGGAGGGAAGCGGATTATCGATTTTGAACCCAATGCCACTGTCTCTACCACCAAATTGTGACCAAGTGAATCAGAAGAACCAGAGGCAGGAGAACGCCTCTTTCACTCACATATGTGGGTAAAGGGGGCTCCACTTCATTTCATTGTCGATAGTGGGAGTCAGAAGAACCTGAATTTAGCAGAGGTCATCAAGCGGCTTGACCTGCCAAAAAAACTGCACCCACAACCCTACACCATCAGCTGGCTTCGCCAAGGAAAAGATCTTCGTGTCATCCAAGAGTGGTGTCTACCCTATGGGATCAAGCCTTTCAAAAATGAGGTATTGTGTGATATTGCTCCCCTTGAAGTCTGTGATGTTCTTTTAGAAAAACCATATTTTTGGAAGTGTCATGTTGTGTATGAGTCTTGATCCGAAAAGATCTTTTAAACAACAATGGTTGAGTTACTAAGCATGTGTTGATTAACCAATTAGGAAGCTTAATGAAAGAGGAAGAATTATAGAAGAAACATAGAAGCCATATAAACATGTATAGATCTGAAATAAAGCATGAGGAACAACAAACCATAACACCAAGTTTGATAACAGAGTTCAACAAGGTTGCCTATGTCTCTGGGCCTTTGTCTCAGTGGGGGAGGCTTTCTTATTAATTTATTCAAATGATCAAAATGTACATAAAAATTGCATCAAATGGATTTAATATTGATCTCACTATGTTCTCCTCGACTTCAGAAATTCAATGCAACTGACGGCCCTGAAAAATACTAAGTGTAGCTCCCGGAAATGGCCTCCAAAGCTTGGCTAGTTCACTGACTTTTTTTTTCCAGTAGAAAATTATCTCATTATATTAGTGAAAATATAATTGTTTACATCTTCAGGACCCCACAAGAGTCCATAGCAGAACTAGTCCAGAGACCATGCTCTAAAATAACAACTACACACACATCCCAGCACGCAGGCTGCAAAAATAGATACAAAAATAGGGCAAAAAACTCCAACAGGAACCATAAAAGAAGCTAACACCAGTAGTCGCACGCCCTCAAAGGACCTTGAAGTGTTTTCCCAACATCGCTCGCCCCTAAAGGACCTCAAAGTGTAAACCAAAACACTGCACACCCCCATTTTGGACCTCAAATCTCTGGTCCAAAACCTCTTCAAGCCAAGGAGGGAGAGGTCAAGAGGGTCAGAAAACTGAAGAGAAAAAATAGGAATTGCCCGCAAAAGATACCAGAAGTCACCACCACCGCAAAACCCAATGCTATAAATCACCTAGAAATGAGCCCTCGAACACCACGAAGGCCTTTGGAGAGAAGAATGGAGATTCAACAGTTCTGGCAGCCTCAGGCATAGGGAAAAATGTGGATCTGAGTCTCCTCGGCATCTAAACAACAACCGAAAAGAGGAATGCCGCCACCTGCAGGAAGGTCCACCTCACGCTCATATATTGACGATCCACCCGAAGACCTTCACCGTCGTCACCCGAATCCTCCACCTTCATCGCTGTCGAGACCCTCGAAATGTCCATTCCTGCCCACCCTGGAAGGGTCTTAAGCCCGCAATAGGCCGTCGCCAAGGAGGCCAAGGATGGGGCTAGCAAAACCTAGCCACAGAGCCCGCAAATCCGAAATCCTAATCGACTCTCAAACCCGCAGCTCAGTCTGTTGCCTTCTGCCTCCAAATTCAATAGTTCTTTGGCTTCTCTGCGTAAAACTCACTATTCTACATAATTTAACATAATTTGACTTGTACTACAATGGTAAAACTTTTGGTTTTAAAAAGTACATATCATGGGATCAAATCCCAACAAGACCCTCGACTCTTGGCATTAGATATTAACTATCACCCAAAAATATGGCTTACAAAAACCAAATTATAATGATTTTGTAGCATAAATAATGGAGAGCGCGCCTTTTTATATGGTGTGACCATACTATATGGTTATAAAAACAATATTACAATTTATTGGCACATTACATTTAATTCGTGGCATCCAACCATATAGTAAGTAACATATAGTTTGGATAAGGTTTAAATATGGTATATCCCATATGCTTTGAACATGGCATAATATATGCTTTGACTAGTTTGACTATTTGTTTTATTTGTCTATGCAAAACTTTTGAATGCGATAACTTTTGTATACGATGTCGGATTTATAATTTGTTTGCGTCGCTAGAAAGCTTGCGACGCACAATACACGATCATGTCATTTTTTTGAGCATTCAAAAACTTTGATTTTTTAGCCTTTTTGGATCCATTTAGATCAAGTCTAGACCCCACAATGTTATTATTACTTTGGGTAGACAATTGTACAGGATACCAGTGTAATCTTCCCAAGCCAAGATGCCAAGAACATTTCGTTTTTCATTGATTTTTAATTTTTTTTGGTTGTGACATTTTGTCAAACACTTTGCAGAATTAAGTCTCAAAGTTGCGCTAGGGTTTAATGTGATGATTTTAAAGTGTGTTTGCAGCCAATAATCAAATAGATATAAATATGGAATCTAATCAACAAGATGCAAGATCAACAATACAAGAGATAACCCAAAAATACCTCAGATTTGATATTATTCATAATAGAAGAAGACCTTGATACAATGGATCTGTAGATCTGGTACAATATAGCTAAGAGCTAGTAGCCAAATGAAGATAACCCTCAAGAAATATCAAGAAGAGAACATACAAGCCTCCAAATTCCACATGGCTGCCAAAGATGAACGACAAACTGAGTTCTTTACCCACTGATGGACCAAACCCTCAATCTGGAATAGTTACGCCCTTGCCCTGGCTATAGCTCTATGGAATATTTTGCCCCTCTTACTCCTTGGAACCAATAGCAAAAAAAACACTCTATAAGAGTAGATACGGAGTCTAGGAACAATATAGAATAGTCCCCTAGTTGAATAATGAGACTTGGGCCCTTCCCATGAGTAGATCCACTCCAAGATTGCACCCCTCCTTTCGGAGAAATCGTCCCACTCTCAAAATAAATCAATGCTCCACCAAAACACCTTCTGGATGAGCCAATAAGGGAGCTATGGCCTCTACCAAGATGATCCAATATCCAAAACCTCCAAAACTCCTTCTCCTTGACCAAATCGAACTGCACTAGCTCCACAAGTGTGCCCCCCTTGATGGAAACCCTCAATGTTGCGCCCCTCTCTCTTTCTGTATATGTGGCTGGTGTAGAATACCTTTGAAGCTGAGTAGATCTGATGTAGAATGGTGAGAGAGGAATATTTCACCTCTGTGATGAAGCTTGGATCAATATAGGTGGGATCTTTCACCACCGAGTTGATCTCTAGGGTTTATTATGTCAAAACCCTCAAAACCCCCAAGTGCATGGGCTCACTAGCAAGAAACCATATATCAAATGATAAACAACATAATGAGAGAATAGAGGCCCCTTGTCTCTCTTTTATCCTCCATGCTCACCTTGTCTCTCCAACTGAATTTTACTTTATTTAATTATTAATTAATTAATTAAATCACTTTAATTAATTAATTAACCATTTTTCCTCTAAAAAGTAGTTTATCCCTCCTTGTGGCTTCCCTGGCCACTGAAATCCACTTCTCATCATCCTATATTGTGGTGTCATTCCTCCTGATTCCAATGAGCTATTACACTAAGAGGTTCCTCTAAGTATTATTCCCAATATGACCTCCTTAGTGAATTTAAATAACATATAGCTCAATATAACTCAAAATTACGGAAATCGTCGGAATGCAACGGAACCAAAGCCAAGTTGTGCGGAATGGATCATGATGATGAAATATGATGAGAAATGCAAGCCGATCCCCCCAAAAACCCTCAATAGTCCCTGTACTCGCTATAACCTCCATCTGGCTACTCTAGTCATTATATCACTCTGTAATATAATGATGCCCCAAAGTGGGGACATTGTAGTCCTCCCTGCTAGAATATTTCTTATCCTCAAGCAATAACTGAATCCATCCAAATATAATATCAGGGTCCCATGTCCATTTGTGGGACACTGTTGGCAGCCAATTCACATTTTTATACTGTCCCTATAAGCTGCCTGCACCAGCATTTTGCAAACCTTAATTTTTGTCGCAATCATTGAATAAAACGACGCTATTATTTTGTGCATTCACACACTTACCTTGGTTCTAGTTTTCACGAATGCAAGCATGAAAACTTTGATTTCGAAGTCACATTAAAATCGTCATTAGATTGCTATGATCACTCTTTATGGTCATTGCGCCTCTAATTACTCATGATTATACAATTGGCAAGACCCCTTGGTCTGTACTCATTTGGGATTCTTTGATTGATTTTATGATTTCATTTTATAAGTGATTGAATTTGTGATGCATTGGTGATTGGATTCATATGTTCTTTGATCAATTCACTTGGCACATTGGTTTCATAAAAACGCTTTTGTGTTGTGGCAAGACCCTTGGTATAAATCGTTTCATACAACACATAGTTCATATAAATCAAACCCTTGGTGTGATTTCGATTTATTGTTTTGATTTTGAAACTATGACTATTGCTCACGCAAGTGTTTTATCCACTTACCATAGTTTTCGTTGGTTGATTGGATGGCATAGTTTTTAACACATACGCATAGTCATTTGAATAGTTATACGCGTCGACGATTGTACTATGGGTAATGACTGCTGGGCATGGGCTAAACCAGCTCCACCACCTTTGCACGTTCTATCATAAATGTTTTCCCCCTATCCTGAGTCACCCCTGGTGTTTTCAGTAAGCCTGTGAGCATTCTGCCCCTGTGTATACTATGTTCAAACCCTAGCCCATGCACCCTGCTCACCGTGTGCTCCTGTCTATGGCACCGGTGGTCCGCATTGAGCCGAACGGTAACCAAGCTCTGTTGTTATTTGATAATGCCCGTAAGGATTTAGAAGATAACGGTTGGCAGGTGTTTATACAGAGGTTCGAGGGTTTCAATCTTTTTGTTGCACAAAAATTCGCCCTTACCTTTGACGGGTGTATGGATAAAATTGGTGACATTCAGCTTGAGCTGGATGAAGAATTCATAAGCTCTGCCACAGGATTGTCGGCCACAGAGGAAAGATGGTTCAAAAACTCCAAATTCGATGAAGTGTCGTGGATTTTTCTATTCATATCACGAAAGGTTACATCCTGTGACAAAGGTATGCCTATTTCCACACTTAAACCCAGGTGGCACGATCTTTTGATAATGGTTAAACAATTTGTGACCTGTGAAGGTCGGTATGGATTGGTTTTTCTTTATCACCTCCGGTTGTTGATGATTTTCATGGGTTATCCTTTGAACATGCCGCATTTCTTCTTGCGTAGTCTTTACAAAATGGCTAAGAGGTTCAAACGCGAGAAGGATGATAGCAGCCTGTTTCACCATGGCTTAATTAGACTCATCGTCGTCCATCATTTAAACCTTCATGGCGATAATTTACAAGCCTTTCTATCTCGAAATGGCTTTGTTGATTCAGAGTCTGTCCAAATTGACAAGTCTGTGGTCAGTGAGACTATGGTCGGGCCACCCATGCCTTTCCATGTCCTACCCCCTGCAAAACCCTCTGTGTGCCCTGATATCAACCTACCCGAAATCATAACAGACAAGACCGAGGCTATAAAGAAGCCTGTGAGTAAGAGAGTTAAGGGTAACCCTACTATCAACAGCAAGGGTAGAAAGAATGCTCGATTGATATCGAGACTTGCCCAGAATAAACCTAAGCCTAACGTCGATCAAAAGCCCATAGTTCTGAGTGAGGACTTGGACTCCGATATCGAGCGTTTCCTAGCAGAAGAGTACCCCTATTCCCATGGCTTATGTTCCAAGCAACCCTATGACTATGTCTCTAATTTGCCCCCTTGCCTAAAGAACAATCCTAACTACCCGGGAATCAAGCTACATAATGAAACCCCTATTGATTTAAACAAACCCTCAACTGTTATGTCAAAGCACGAACATACATCATGTACCCAATGAAGTGTGTGGTTAGAGCGTTATTATACCAACGTGCCCTTGTTACAGTCAAAGATCAAATCTTTAGAGGACCAAGTCACAGTGCTGACAAGAGAAAGAAACAGGTTTCAAGCTGATGACAAGAAACAAAAAACAACTGGTTCGATTGTCTTCAAGAATGTCGAATCAGCTACAGCCTTCGTCAATTCCAAATTATCATAATTGAAGTCGTTTCTCATTGTCCAGGTATGAATTTCAATATGATTTTTGCTTTGTAAGTTTGCTAGATTCATTGTAACATATTCAGTTTTGGCTTCCAAATTAGCTCTGTTCGTTTTGATTCAAAATGATCTCGTTTCATGTACAGTAGATTCACTTTACTAAACTCAAATGTAGTTGTGATTTTGTTATACGATTTCATCGTGCCCAGTTTAGCAATTGATTGGTTTTGACTAGGTTTGATTCATTTTAGAGTAATTCTGTTGATTTGAATTAACGAAATCATTGAGGTTTGTTTTCGTTTAGATTTTGATTGCATTTAACCTGTATAGGAGATTTTTATGCTAAAATCAGAGCACGACTAGGTTTTGATTTGGTATGATTTCATTGTGGTTGGATTCTATCGACTTTGATTTAGTTCTTATGGTTTGATTTTGGAACGATTTCGTGGGCTGGAATTGGTATGATCCTTTATATGTGTTATGCGTCATTATTAATGATTGGGTTGATAAGTATGATGTAATCTAATAAACTCAAAACAACCCTGTTGACTTTTATTTACCAGGAATGACTCTGTTTATATTGAATCAATATTCTTGTTTGGTGTTGAAGATCAATTTGCTAAAATCGTGGAGCTGTGTTGATTTATAACGGTTGTGTCAAATCCAAACCGTTTCTATTCATTGTTGTTTGATTTGATTTGCAAGTGATTGTTGCGTACCACGTTTAGAAGGATTTTTTGTATGGGTGTGATTGATATCGAAAATAGATTTGATGCTGCTCTATAGGTTTTGATTTTCAAAAGACGATTTGGATCGACATATTTCGTCTCTGTTGAATTCGCATGAAAAAACTCGGCTAATATTCCGTTTTGAAATTGATTCTGTCTGCTCCCAATTGGCAATAAAAAACGTTGGACAAATCCCACATATCCTATTACCAACTGATTAATTCATTTATGATTTCATTTGTTTCAATTTACATACAAGTTTTCATTTGGTTTGCAAATAGCATGATCGTTTGTATATGTTAATACAGTTATATCAATTTGAAAAACGATCCTGTTGATTTCGTTTGGATTCGACAATGATTTTGTTGATGGCTGAAGCAACTATTTGTGTTGATTTCAATTGGTTCATGAAAATAATTTCATTGTTGTCGAATTATATGAGAGATTCTTTTTACCCGAATTGGTGATAACGAATTAAACAGAGTGCATCCATCTCTGTTATCATTTGGTTGACTACGATTTAGTTTGTTCAATTTGCATATGTTAGGACCACACAATGTACCTTTTTGCCTATACTTTTTGCCACTATTACACTCTTGATCACCCACATTTAAACTCATATTATCACTTTATCTGATCATTCCAAAGGTAATACAATGCCCCTTCTCATTACTATATGTTTAATCTGTTTTGCATAATATTTTACATCACTCTCGTACTTAACCATTGATTAGAAATGTATAAGCGCTGAAACAGTTCAAACTGCAGATGCTAAAACACAGAGTTGTTACACAGTCCAGGGTCGCAGATGTTGAAACACAGAGCTGTTACACAGTCCAGAGTCGCGGATGCTGAAACACAGAGCTGTTACACAGTCTGGGGTCGCAGATGCTGAAACATAGAGCTATTACACAGTCCAAAGTCGCAGATGCTGAAACACAGAGCTGTTACACAGTCCAAAGTCGCAGATGCTGAAACACAAAGGAAGTCATTACACAGTCAACAGTCAACAACAACCTTACAACAGTCGCACGTGAGCCAAGCACCAACCATCGCCCCCACATGAGAATGATGAAACAGTCAAAGAGAGCAAATCTCGTGGCTAAAATAGCCCGCGATTTGCGATGCTAAAACAACATCAGCAGCAACTAGAAGGAACTGTTACTCCAGCCGTAACAACAACACCTCATTCAACACTTGCAATAGCATTCTGTTGCGCGAAACTAGGACATCCTATTCTGGTTTAGAAAGTCGATCTGACTAAGAATAGGACTTAGATATACATTGTAATTTTTGATCAATTGTATCGACGAGGTTCCCTCTTTAAATAAGAGGAAATCATCATTCGAGAGGACCCAAGTTTTATGTACTGAGAAAGCTTCAGAGGGAGGGACGTACTTCATTTTCCAGATTGTAATATGATACATTGGTAGATGAATAGAAGACTGTTTTGAGCATCCTTCTCTAGCTTTTTTGTTCCAGGGGAATCTTGTGAGAAGGGAGGGCCCACCTTCTTCACAAGATTCACCCATTAGTATTATAGTGTGTGTTAGTTTAATTTATGTTTATGCCTTGATTAACTTTTGTCTTGCTGAAACACTACTTTTAATGAATTCTGCTTTGCTGAAACACTACTGAACTCTGTCTTGTTAAGAACTTTAGTTTATTGAATGAGTACATTATTTTCATGAAGTTCATAATCATTTTCATTAGTAATCTTCTGTGATGATTTTATGAAGTTTTCTAATCAGAGACTGGGTTAAGGGTTCCTTCTTAGAAAGGAAGGGATCAGAAGGTCATGTTCTCTGTAGATTCCAATTGTTTCTGCAAGTGTGCTAGTCAGAGACTGGGTTAAGGGTTCCTTCTTAGAAAGGAAGGGATCAGAAGGTCCTGTTCTCGGTAGATTTCAATTGTTTCTGCAAGTGTGCTAGTTAGAGACTGGGTTAAGGGTTCCTGCTTAGAAAGGAAGGGATCAGAAGGTCTTGTTCTCTATAGATTTCAATTGTTTATGCAAGTGTGCTAGTCATAGACTGGGTTAAGGGTTCCTGCTTAGAAAGGAAGGAATCAGAAGGTCTTGTTCTCTGTAGATTTCAACTGTTTCTGCAAGTGTGCTAGTCAGAGACTGGGTTAAGGGTTCCTGCTTAGAAAGGAAGAGATCAGAAGGTCCTATTCTCTGTAGAATTAGTAAGCTTCCAGTTATTTTCCACAAGTGTGCTGATCAGAGACTGGGTTAAGGGTTCCTGCTTAGAAAGGAAGGAACTAGAGAGTCCTGTTCTCTACTAGATAGAGTTAGCCTTCTACGCATTACTGTTTTCATGAGAGTGTGTTAATTAGAAACAAGGTGCTGAAGTTCTTGCTTGGGAGTAAGGGTCCTGTTCTCTGGTTACAAAATAGTTGTTCTTTCCTGTTGCAATCGTTATTTTAATGTAATCTAGGATTCTTTAGATTAATCTTTAAAGATCTGCAATAGGTAGGTTGCTTTCCTGTAATTCAAGTCAGAACTTCAGTTCATTCAAGGCAAGTGTGATTAATATAGTTTCCTTTACTACAACTCTAAGTTGCTTTTGGAATTGAGCATATATAGTGCGTGGTTATCTTTGAAAAAGACAGACTTCCCTGGGTTGACAATTTATGTAGCACTTGCTTGTTTGAGTTAATCAAGCAATTATAGTGACCAAAATTTTGGCGCCGTTGCCGGGGAAGGTAGCTATAGATTTCAAAAGAACTTATGATTTTTCAGATAAAAAGATTGCATGAAAGACCCCAAAGACACTAACACTACAGGTGACAAAGGAAAAGGAAAAGGGGGAAGAAAGACTTACATTGACGAGATCATATCAAAGTCTGAATCTGCTGCTCAACGACCAAACCTTCAGAAACAAAAGTCCTAGCCTTCATTCCAAGCAAACTTTGAAACAGGGAAAGAAGTTTGGAGTCCTGAGACAGTCCAGAAGCCAGTAGGAGGCATTGAGGACAGAGCAAGCGTAGCAGGGGAAGAAAACATGGATGAGTACAATGAAGAATTGCATCACGAAGAATAGGCAGGTCCTGAAGGACAGGTAAATGATGAAAACTCTTTCTCGACATTAGGATTTCCTATTGGCGATCTCCATAGAGGAGTAGCCCCCATGAAAAACATTCCACTCTCAGCATTACCTAATTTTCATGGTTTATCTTCAGAGGACCCTGATGAATTTCTTTTTGAGTTTGATATATTATATAGAAGTTATGATTACGTTTCTAATGCTCAAAAACTAAAGTTATTTCCAGCAACACTAAAAGGGAATGCACTAAGATGGTTTATGAGTCTTAGAGGCCATGTAATCACAACATGGGACCAAATGAAACAGAAATTCCTGAACAAATACCAGGACTACTGCCGAACAAGAGAAAAGAGGGAGGAGCTATTTAAGATGATGCAGAAAGAGGATGAGAATCTGGAGGACTTTGTAGAAAGGCTACAGTATAATCTATAAAGATCCAGTCACCCCAATGTAAGTAAATATATTCTCAAAACTATATTATTAAAAGGAGTAAGGGATGACTCTCTAGATATGCTGAATATGCTTGGGAAATGGGACATATCTAAGGAATCATACGATGAAATTGTTAATTTATGCAAAAGATGTTCAAGAGGAGCTTCAAGAAATGGATCAAACAACAGGGACACCACATTTTCAAGAGTCCAAAAATCAGCCAGTGGTGGAGCAACAAGAGCTGAGATAGGTAATTTACTTGAAGGTTTTAAAACTGAAATGTTAAGCTC
>JZKD02S1814264.1:263011-281349 GCA_000966675.3 Picea glauca
TGGCCTCCAAGACTCATAAACCATCTTAGTGCATTCCCTTTTAGTGTTGCTGGAAATAACTTTAGTTTTTTAGCATTAGAAACGTAATCATAACTTCTGCATAATATATCAAACTTAAACAAAAATTCATCAAGATCCTCCGAAGATAAACCATGAAAATTAGGCAATGCTAAGAGTGGAATGTTTTTCATGGGGGCTGCTCCTCTAGTGAGATCGCCAATAGGAAATCCTAATGTAGAGAAAGCGTTTTCATCTTTTACCTCTCCTTTAGGACCTGCCTGTTCTTCGTGATGCAATTCTACATTGTACTCATCCATGTTTTCCTCTGTCTGCTCCCCTGCTGCACTTTCTCTGTCCTCAATGTCTCCTACTGGCTTCTGGACTGTCTCAGAACTCCAAACCTCTTTCCATGTTCCAAAAATTGCTTGAAATGAAGGCTGGGAGTTTTGTTTTCAAAGGTTTGGTCGTTGAGCAACAGATTCAGACTTTGATAAAATCTCGTTAATGTAAGTCTTTCTTCCTCCTTTTCCTTTTCCCTTTCCACCTGTAGGGTTAGTGTCTTTGGGGTCTTTCATGAAATCTTTTTATCTAAAGAAAAGAAATCATAAGTTCTTTTGAAATCTATAGCTATCTTCCCCGGCAACGACACCAAAATGTTGGTCACTATAATTTCTTAATTGATTCAAACAATCAAGTGATACATAAATTGTCAACCCAGGGAAGTCTGTTTATTTCAAAGATAACCACGCACTATATATGCTCAATTCCAAAAGAAACTTAGAGTTGTAGTAAAGAAACTATACTAATCACACTTGCCTTGAATGAACTGAAGTTCTGGTTTAAATCACAGGAAAGCAACCTACCTATTGCAGATCTTAAAGATTAATCTAAATAATCCTGGATTACATTAAAATAACACTTGCAATAGGAAAGAACAACTATTCTGCAGCCAGAGAACATGACCCTTACTCTCAAACAGAGACTTCAGTACTTTATTTCTGATTAACACTCTTTTATGAAAACAGTAATGCAGAGAAAACTAACTCTATCTAGCAAAGAACAAGGCCATCTAATTCCTTCCTTTCTAAGCAGGAACCTTAAGCCCTATCCCTGATTAGCACACTTGTGAAAAATAACTGAGATCTACAGAGAACAGGATCTCCTGATTCCTTCCTTTCTGAGTAGGAACCCTTAACCCAATTTCTCGCTAACACACTTGCAGAAGTAATTGAAATATACAGAGAATAGGATATTTTGATCCCTTCCTCTCTGAGCAGGAACCCTTAACCCAGTCTCTGGCTAGCACACTTGCAGAAGTAATTGAAATCTACAGAGAACAGGATGTTATGATCCCTTCCTCTCTGAGCAGGAACCCTTAATCGAGTCTCTGGCTAGTACACTTGCAGAAGTAATTGAAATCTACAGAGAATAGGATATTTTGATCCCTTCCTCTCTGAGTAGGAACCCTTAACCCAGTCTCTGGCTAGAACACTTGCAGAAGTAATTGAAATCTACAGAGAACAAGATATTCTGATCCCTTCCCCTCTGAGAAGGAACCCTTAACCTAGTCTCTGGCTGGCACACTTGCAGAAGTAATTGAAATCTACAGAGAACAGGATATTCAGATCCCTTCCTTTCTGAGCAGGAACCCTTAACCCAATCTCTGGCTAACACACTTGCAGAAGTAATCGAAATCTACATAGAATTGGACATCCTGATTCCTTCCTTTCTGAGCAGGAACCCTTAACCCAATCTCTAGCTAGCCTCATAAAATCATCACACAAGATTGCTAATAAAAAGAATTACGAATTTCATTCAATAAACTAAGACAGAGTTCAGTAGTGTTTCAGCAAAGCGGAATTCATTAAAAGTAGTGTTTGAGCAAACAAAAGTTAATCAAAGCATAAATAGAGATTGTACTAACACACTTCTAAAACTAACGGGTGAATCTTGTGAAGAAGGTGGGCCCTCCCTTCTCACAAGATTCCCCTGAAGCGAGAAAGCT
Source organism: Picea glauca (assembly GCA_000966675.3). Taxonomy (NCBI): domain Eukaryota; kingdom Viridiplantae; phylum Streptophyta; class Pinopsida; order Pinales; family Pinaceae; genus Picea; species Picea glauca. The sequence continues at coordinate 265,017 of JZKD02S1814264.1, forward strand.
AGAGAAGGATACTCAAAGCAGTCTTTTATTCATCTATCAAAATATCATATTACAATATGGAAATGAAATACATCCCTCTCTCTGAAGCTTTGTTAATACATAAAACTTGGATCCTTCGAATGATGATTTCCTCTTATTTAAAGAGGGAACCCCTTCGATACAATTGATAAAAAATTACAATGTGTATCTGAGTCCTATCTTTAGTAGGATCTACTTTCTAAACCAGAATAGGATGTCCTAGTCCCGCGCAACAGAATACTATTACAGGTGTTGAATGAGGTATTTTTGTTACGGCTGGAGTAACAGATTCTTCTCGTTGCTGTTGATTATTGTTTCAGCATCGCAATTCACGGGTTGTTTCAGCCACGTGAATTGCGCTCTTGATGTGTCAGCATTCTTATGTAGGAGCGACGGTTGGTGCTTGACCACTGAATGTAACGGATTCCTTTTTGTTTCAGCATCGTCGGTCCTGGCGGTTTCTTCTGTGTTTCCGCATCGTCGGTCCTGGCGGTTTCCTCTGTGTTTCAGAATCTGCAGCTCTGGACTATGTAACAGCTCTGTGTTTCAGCATCTGCGACTCTGGACTGTGTAACAGCTCTATGTTTCAGCATCTGCGACCTTGGACTGTGTAACAGCTCTGTGTTTCAGCATATGTGACCTTGGACTGTGTAACAACTCTGTGTTTCAGCCTCTGCGGCCTTGGACTATGTAACAGCTCTGTGTTTAAGCAACAGGCTTCAAATGCTAATCTGCAGTTTGAACACTTATACATTTCTAATCAATGGTTAAGTACGAGAGTGATGTAAAATATTATGCAATACAGATTAAACTTATAGTAATGAGAAGGGACATTGTATACCTTTGGAATGATCAGATAAAGTGATAGTATGAGTCTAAATATGGGTGATCAAGAGTATAATAGTGGCAAAATGTATAGGCAAAAAGGTACATTGTGTGGTCCCAACAGATATATGTAGTTGTTCTCTTGCAAAACAAAAAGTAGACGCATTAATGAGATGGTATATTTTTTTATATCAAATTTGAACATGTTTCATTATGTATAAAATGAAAATTGACCACAAAACATCTCATGTTGAATAAGAATTGCATACCTAGGAAAACAAAGTCATAATTGAAATTCCTAATTAAATCTAAATTTGGAGCATTGTACCAATTTTCAAGAAGCTACACATACCCTCAAGATAAAATCCCTTTGTGCCCTTGATTTTTGAATAATTGGAGGGAGCACTCAACACAAAATCCCTATCATAACTTATCATCCATTGGAAGAGGGTATTATTTATTATGATGGTTGTGCATCTATTGGTGTCAACGGTGATATTTTTTCTTGATGAGGATTTTAATATTTCCGTCATGATGTTGGGGTTTTAATAAAATTGGTTTTACCACACAACAATGTTTCTATTCATAGGTAGTTTATTCCCACTGATTGATTCCTTGGATTCATGGCTACTTGAAGGCACTCTAAGTGTCATTTTGGTGAGTTTTTCTTTTTTTTCCAATGGTTTAATTACTATTGAGGATTTGGCATTTTCAGAACAAGGCTATTTTTTGCATCAATGGGAGTTTGGAAAGGTTGATTAGATATGTTTCATTCAGCTAAACTCAATGGGGCATTGAGAAATAATGAAAGGGAAGGAGTAAAGGGTAATGACTCACCCAAAGAATCACCTTTGGATGGAAATTAAATTAACTTCAAGAGTAGAGATCAAAGTCATGATCAACCAGTTCCTATTTGCTCAATTTTACATAGCCTATAGCTAGAGAAATTGTGTCCGTTGGAAAATCATTGTGGCTTCTATGTCATGTATAAAGGGAGCAATTTGAGGTATTTGAGAGACTCGATGCTTATCAAAATATTTCTCTTGGAAATTATGAAAACTCTATGTCTTCTACAATCTGAGGGTTCCTTTGTTCGCTCAATTTCTTAACAGAAAAACCCATTTAGATACAACACTTCATCAACATACCTCAGTTGTTGAAAATATGCCTAACCTTGAGCAAAGATTTTTTTGGATAAAAATGAGAGTACAACATCATTAATGTTTTCAACATTGAAACAAATGTTGTTAACCAAAGTGAACGCAATGTTGTAAAATTATATTTCCATTTAAAAAACAAACAACCATGATTGCTAAACAAAGGAAGAAAAATGTTGATTCAACAAAACAAAATATTGTCCTCTATATGTGAGGAAGTTCTTGGTGTTCACCTTTCCAAGGATATTCAATGTAGTGATTGGGAATAAAGGCCTTTTCTAATGAGAGAATTGAATTGTGATAATATAATAAGTTTGGGACTAGAATTTAAGAGTGAGGAGTTTTGTACCTTTGGTCAATGTTTGAGTCTCATGGACTTCACCTAATACTTTGAACAAGTCCATTTCCATCTCCATTTCTAACCTCTATTAAAAGATTGGAAGGAGTTTTCTGTTTACGTCATCTCTATTCATTTGAAGCGTATGGGTCAATATTTCAAAGAGAATTAGAAAATCCAAGGATACAAAGCCAAGTGTAATCTACATGCATAATGAACTCACCCTTTTATAGCTACTCAAAATAATAGTAGAAGAAATCAACATTTCTGGCTTCAAATATTCTAGGAATAATTTTAGATTAATAAAATCACAAATATCAGATGATAACATTACACAATCTAGGTTTAGTAGGGGTAGTTTACAGTGTTGAATCCATTTTCCTAGTAAAAACAAGTGCAACAATCCAAAATTTCAATTTCAGCAAAGATTGCCTGGATAGATTCTAGTGAGGGAAAATTGGAAATGGTTGAAATCATTTAGCATTTATCCTTATTATGTAATGAAATAGCCTCTAATTTATAACATGTTGAACTTGAAATATCCTTTTTTATTGGAAGGGAATAACTTGCTATAACTAATGTTGTGAAACATTGATATACAACTTAATCGAAAAGGCTAAAGATTACAATGATATTCAAGGATATATCCAACATGATTTCATGTGATACCTCATCTAATAACTTAATTAAATGAGTTAAAATAATGATGATTTCATGTGATACCTCATCTAATAACTTAATTAAATGAGTTAAAATAATGATGTATAGACAAATATATATATGGATTAAGACGGAGGATTACTTTTAAGCACAACTCAAATTAGGTGCTAATAAGGTAACCCCCTTCCCTTATATGCAACAATGGTGATTAGACTAGAAAATAGGTTAGGGAACCATATATATATGCTAAGTAAAAAATGAAGGTTAGAATATCTATAAGGAAGGTATGTGAGTTAAGGTTTAGGTGATAACCTAGTAGAAGATTAGGTAAGGTAGGGTACTTTCTTTTATCTTGACTTTCCTAGTAGATGAGTAAGGGAAGAAAAGTGATATAATTTTTAGACTCCTGTAGTTAATTTATATTCTTTGATTAAATAAGTTTTTATGAGACATTTAAACAGAAGACTTGAATTTATGATATGCATGTAAATATTATGAATCAAATCTAATTCATGTTCTTTTTAAGGTTTATTAATCCATTCAATTAGATTGTTAATTAACAATAAATGAGTCAAAACCTACTATAATTAACACAAGTGGAACCTTTAATGTATTTGGGTATTAATTTTCCTTGTAAATCCTTGAAGCAATACATCCTAGGATTTTTATCCCACTCTCACCAAATACTACACAATTATTATAAGAAAAAATGAAAAAATCAACTTGACTAAGGTATTGTTATCCCCCATTTCTAGGGATAACTTTAAGGAGATGATGTCTCGAGGCACTTGGGTTGCATACATGGAGTGTCTAGGGATAGATTGATTGATTGTGTCCACTTACACATATGGAGAACCACTTAACCACCATACTTCTTTGGTTTATCATGTTGGAATCCACCACATAAACATGTTTTCGGAAGACAATGGGTCTTGCTCCATGAGGTACAAGTTCGGTATTGTTGTAAGTGTAACTTTAATACTTGATGCATTTGAATATGTTGCATTTAAAGTTTCTTTTGATTATAGAACATCTTCTTGGAAATTATGCTATTTTCCCTGTTTCACCTTGGTGGTTGACATTGTGCCCTAGTAAGTGGTCACTCTTGGGGAAATTGTTTCTACTAGGAGGTCTCCTTGATGAGTCATCGTACCATTCCCGACCATACTTATCATTTTTCATACTCCATCCTTTTCGTTTCCTTATCTTTTGGGATTTTTCGATGTACTGACCCAAGATGGGAAGAAAGGGATGAAATCCTAGAGGGGAATGTAGCTGGAAAAGAGATAAAATCCAATTATAACCTTCTAGATACTCACCCAAAGAGGTCTTTGAGAACAATGAAATGTTTCTCCTAAAACAAATTGAAGACCTACAAAAGCAATTTCACATTAAATAGATGTCTTGTTTGTTGAGGTGTGTACAATTATGTGATGTCCCTTTCTTTCCATACATATGGCACTCTTTGTACCTCTAGCTTCACGTAAAGTTGTGGTACTATTTTCTTTCCATGTCTTAGAGTACCCAATTGTTTTGGACTTTAATTAATTAATGGCAATAAAATGGGCTTGGAAAAAGGATGCATTGAAAATGAAGGTGCAAGATGCCCTCTACAAAGGCACCCATAAATGAGACAATATGAACCCTTGTATGCCATGAAACCCCATGCCCAAGAGTTTTACCCACATCCACTTCATATTCTTTGCATAGCTTAGAGAGGGTCCACTCAAGAGACACTCATTGCATTAAGCAATGACTCACCCAATAGGTCACCATGAAAACCCTCCCATACCTAAACTTGGCAAGATGCATAGAGTCTTTGAGCACTTGTTTAATTTGATAAGGTAGTTTTGATGCACATGTTTAGGTGGCTCTTGTATTAAAAGTGATTTTACTTGGCATGATACATTTGACTTGAGACCCTTTGAGGGCGCACCCATTTTTTTTGCAGGACATTGCTTGATGGACAATTTGGAGGAACAAGCCTAGATTGGGCCTTCGTTGGGGAAGGAATTCCACAAGTTGGATGCCATGACCCACACCATTGGGAGAAGATAAAATATGGATGTTTCCTTTGGAACCATAAAAAAAAACCTTGAAGGAAGGCACATAGACCTCATCCAGCCCAATGGCTTTCCTTTGGAGGCCATGCGCTACAGGTCATAGTTTCAAAGGGCGTAGTTCCATAGGTCATAGTTCCACAGGTCAGTTCCAAAGGTCATAATTCTAAAGGTCATATCTCAAGAGGTTATAGTTCCAGAGGGCATAGTTCTAGAGGTCATAGTTCCAGAGCTCACAGTTCCACAGATCATAGTTCCATAGGTCATAGTTCCAAAGATCATTGTTCCAGAGGTCATAGTTCTAGAGAGCGTAGTTCCAGATGCCATAGTTCCATAGGTCATAGTTTTGAAGGGTGTAGTTCCACTGGTCAAAGTTCCAAAGAACATAGTTCCAAAGTGCACAGTTCCACAGAGCGTAGTTCTAGAGGTCATAGTTCCAGAGGGTGTAATTCCAAAGGTCATAGCTCCAGAGGGAGTAGTTCCATAGGTCATAGTTCCACAGGTCACAGTTCCACAGATCATAGTTCCAGAGGGTGTAGTTCTAGAGGTCATAGTTCCAGACGACGTATCTCTAGAGGTCACAGTTCCATAGGCCAGAGTTCCACATCTCATAGTTCTAGAGGTAGTTCTAGAGGGCGTAGCTCCAAAGTTCAGAATTCTATACATCACAGTTCCACGAGGTTCGACAAGTACTTCTAGAGGGCATAGCTCCAGAGGTCACAATTCCATAGGTCACAGTTTCATGAGTCATATTTCTAGAGGCCATAGTTCTAGAGGATGTAGCTCCATAGGTCATAGTTCCACTAGTCATTTCCAGAGGTCATAGTTCTAGAGGTCATAGTTCAAGAGGGCGTAGTTCAAGAGGTCACAGTTCCAGAGGGTGTCATTCTGGAGGTCATAGTTCTAGAGGTCACAAGTACACATGTCATAGTTCCATTGGTCATAGTTCTAGAGGGCATAGTTGTAGAGGTCATATTTCAAGAGGTCATAGTTCCAGAGGGCGTAGCTCCAGAGATCACAATTCCATAGGTCATAGTTCCATAGGTCATAGTTCCAGAGGGTGTAGTTCCATAGGTCATAATTCCACAGGTCAGTTCCACAGGTCATAGTTCCATAGGTCATAGTTCGAGAGGTCATAGTTCCATAGGGAATAGTTCCAGAGGTCATAGTTTTGGAGGGTGTAGCTCCACAGGTCAAAGTTGCAGAGCACGTAGTTCTAGAGGTCACAATTTGACAAGGAGTAGCTCTAGAGGTCATAGCTCCAAAGGGCATAGTTCCAGAGGTCATAGTTCCAAAGGTCATAGTTCAAGAGATCATACTTCGAGAGGGTGTAGTTCCAGAGGTCACAGTTCCACAGGTCATAGTTCCACAGGTCATAGCTCCAAAGGTCATAATTCCACAGGTCATAGTTCTAGAGGGCATAGTTCAATAGGTCATAGTTCCATAGGTCATAATTCTGGAGGGCATAGTTCCATAGGTCAAATTTCTAGAGCACATAGTTCCATAGGTCATAGTTCCACAGGGCGTAGTTCTAGAGGTCATAGTTCTAGAGGGCGTAGTTCCAAAGGTCACAGTTCCACAGGTCACAGTTCCATGGGTCACAGTTCCACAAGTCACAGTTCCACAGGTCATAGTTCCACAGGTCATAGTTCTAGAGGGCGTAGTTCAAGAGGTCATAGTTCTAGAGGGCGTAGTTCCAGAGGTCATAGTTCCAAAGGGCATAGTTATGAAAATCATTAATATTATGAATATTGTATAATTGAGCCTTAATGTGACATAGGAAGGGAATTTAGAGAGTGTTTTTCATCCTCCACTTTCTGAATATCAAAAATATTACATAGTATTGCTTCCCAAGAACGTTTTTAGCTCTTGTCCAAGCCCTTTGTGAGAGTCATATTTCCAAACGGCGTAGTTCCATAGGTCACAGTTCCATAGGTCATAGTTCCATAGGTCATAGTTCCAAAGGTCATAGTTCTAGAGGTCATAGTTCTAGAGGGCGTAGTTCCAAAGGTCATAGTTCCATAGGTCATAGTTTTGGAGGGTGTAGTTCCATAGGTCAAAGTTTCAGAGAATGTAGTTCCAAAGTTCATAATTCCACGGGGTGTAGTTCTAGAAGTCATAGTTCCAAAGGGCGTAATTCCATAGGTCATAGTTCCAAAGGGCATAGTTCTAGAGGTCACAGTTCCATAGGTCATAGTTCCACATGTCATAGTTCCAGAGGGCATAGTTCTAGAGGTCATAGTTCCAGAGGTCATAGTTACATAGGGCGTAGCTCTAGAGGTCACAGTTCCATAGGTCATAGTTCCATGGGTAGTTATAGAGGGCATAGCTCTAGAGATCACAATTTCATGGGTCACAATTCCACAGGGTTCCATAAGTACTTCTAGATGGCGTAGCTCCACAAGTCACAATTACATAGGTCATAGTTCCATGAGTCATAGTTCCATAGTTCATAGTTTTAGAGGGCGTAGTTCCATAGGTCATAGTTCCACAAGTCATAGTTCCATAGCTTAGTTCCACAAGTCATAGTTCCATAGGTCATAGTTCCAGAGGGTGTAGTTCCAGAGGGTGTAGTTCCAGAGGTCACAGGTCAATGGGTCATAGTTCCATAGGTCATAGTTCTAGAGGTCGTAGTTGTAGAGGCCATAGTTCAAGAGGGCGTAGTTCCATAGTTCATACTTCCACAAGTCAGTTCCATAGGTCATACTTCCAGAGGTCATATTTCTAAAGGGCGTAGTTCCAGAGGTCATAGTTATGGAGGGCATAATTCCACAAGTCAAAGTTCTAGAGAACATAGTTCTAGAGGTCATAGTTCTAGAGGGCGTAGTTATAGAGGTCATAGTTCCATAGGCTGTAGTTCCAGAGGTCATAGTTTCAGAGGTCATAGTTCAAGAGGTCATAGTTCTATAGGGCATAGTTCTAGAGGTCACAATTCCAAAGGTCATAGCTCCACAGGTCACAGCTCCAAAGGTCATAGTTCCAGAGGTCATAGTTCTATAGGGAGTAGTTCTAGAGGTCATAGTTATGGAGGGCGTAGTTCCAAAGGTCAAAGTTCTAGAGCACGTAGTTCCAGAGGTCATAGTTCCGCAGGGCGTAGTTCTAGAGGTCATAGTTCTAGAGGGTGTAGTTCCAGAGATCACAGTTCCACAGGTCATAGTTCTAGAGAGCGTAGTTCAAGAGGTCATAGTTCCAGAGGGCTTAGTTCTAGACGTCACATTTCCAAAGGGTGTAGTTATGAAAATCATTAATATTACGAATATTATATAATTGAGCCTTAATATGTCATAGGAAGGGAATTTAGAGAGTGTTTTTCATCCTCCACTTTCTTAATATCACAAAGATTACATATTATTTCTTCCCAAGAACGTTTTTAGGTCTTGTCCAAGCCCTCCATGAAAGTTTGTTCTGATTTTAGCAATATTGATTTTCTTCTTTAAGCTAACAATAAAAGAAAAATACTTTTGATATTCTAACTTGGGGTTGATGGTATCTTTATAGAAAATTAGCTTTCTCCTATTCTTTATTTCCTCATGGCACCATAATATCTCTTTAAATCTAGTAGTAATAGTTCTTTTGATATTATCGAGATTTTGGAGTGTCCTCTTCAATCTTCCAGAGCTTTATCCAAGAAAGAGCATCCTTATGCCATACCCAAGAGCCTATAGTGAAATTTATTTCATTTAGAAGTAATTTTAAGACACAATTATCCTTCATGTTAGTTAACTTATGTGTGTACATTAGTTACCTAATCATAGCTTTACTCTAAATGGGAGAAATCCAAGCCTATCATAGGAGAATGGGATAGGAGGTATTGCTCAAAATTTTGAGATTATAAACTATAAATCACTTTTGGATTTACCCAATTTTCCTCTAGGTTTATATAAAAAACATTGCAATGCCAACTTGATATCCATATCGGATAACTAGACTAATGAGGTTATCAAAAATGATTTATGAGGTTATCAAAAAGGATTTTCTTTTTCTCTCATACTCTAAAATCTTCTTCTTTAAAGTTGTTCTCAATATTGAAATAAGTTTTCCACCCTTCATTAATCCTTTTCTCTGCACTAAATTTCACTTGAGCTTATAATGCAAGTCAATTCCAATACTTCTACAAATTAAATCCCTCTAAGTTATTGTCACAATAGGTAAAATTAGGATAAGTTAACTTTCTTCCACTTGATGATTATAATAAAATCTTATCAATATTCATTGGCATACAAGTACTAAAATAGAATATTACATACACTTAACTATATATACGAATGAATTATATTTAGTTATAATGATTATGAAAGTATTGTTCACTTGTACTTAGTTTTATCATGAAAATATAATTAATTCTTATAGTAATTGTCATGAAAGTTCAAGGTAAATTTTGTTTTTGAAAAAAAAATTAGTCTAATTTGTTTCACTTTATAAAAAAAATTTAAAGTGGGAGATGAAGTCATTTAGATTTTATTTTATTGATGAAATGTTTTGGTGGAAAACTTAAATTTTACTTAGTAACAACAATTTTTAGTTGGAACTTATTTTTCTTTAAATTTGTTTACAAACATATCTATGTTGCATTTTTAATATATTTTAAGAAATGAGATGACATTTAGTCTCACTTTCTTAAAAAAGAAAAAACCTTTATTTATAAATTAGTTGTGGAAATTATTGATTCAGTTAACTTGGATAATTACCTTTCTATCAACTTCCTAAGACTGTTGCAGAGAATCAGATCTCTCCAACACTAAACAACTTCCAAACTCCCTATATAAAACTAGATTACTTACTAAAATGTTCACATTTCATTTAGTAGAACTACATTACTTACTAAAATAATCACATTGCATTTAGTAAAAAAAATCCAAGCATTTGGTGCAAGGGTGATTGGACAAAGATCACCCCTCCCTAAAACATCAAGCACATCTCACTGGGAAGCTCAGACAGAAATACACCCTCTGGAACTATGACTTGTGGAACTATGACCTCAGGAACTGTGACCTATGGAACTATGACCTATGGAACTACACCCTCTAAAACTATGACCTTTTGAACTACGCCCTCTGGAACTATGACCTCTGGAACCAACCTATGGAACTATGACCTATGGAACTACGCCCTCTGGAACTATTACCTCTAGATCTATGACCTATGGAACTATGACCTATGGAATTGTGACCTTTGGATCTACGTCGTCTAGAACTACCTGTGGAAATATGACATGTGGAATTGTGACCTATGGAACTATGACCTCTAGAGCTATGCCTTCTGGAACTATGACCTCTAGAACTATGACCTCTATAACTACGCCATCTGGAACTGTAACCTGTGGAACTGTGACCTGTGAAACTATGACTTATGGAACTATGCCCTTTGGAACTATGACCTCTAGAACTACGCCTTGTGGAACTATGATCTCTGGAACTATGTGCTTTGGAACTTTGACCTGTGGAACTAAGCCCTCAAGAACTATGACCTCTGGAACTACGACCTCTAGAACTATGAACTTTGGAACTATGACCTATGGAACTATGAATTGTGGAACTGACCTATGGAACTATGAACTGTGGAACTACACCCTCTGGAACTATGACCTTTGGAACTATGACTCGTGGAACTATGACCTATGGAATTGTGACCTCTGGAGCTACACCCTATGGAACTATGACCTCTTGAACTATGATCTCTAGAGCTACGTCGTCTAGAACTATGACCTATGAAACTATCACCTCTCGAACTGTGACCTCTGGAACTACACCCTCTGGAACTATGACCTCTTGAACTACGCCCTCTGGAACTATGACCTCTAGAACTATGACCTTTGGAACTAACCTTTGGAACTATGACATATGGAACTATGCCCTTTGGAACTATGACCTCTAAAACTATGACCCATGGAACTATGACCTATGGAATTGTGACCTCTGGAGCTACGTCCTCTAGAACTACCTGTGGAACTCTGACCTATGGAACTACGACGTCTAGAGCTATGCCCTCTAGAACTATGACCTATGGAACTATGACTTCTAGAACTACACCCTATGGAACTGTGACCTCTGGAACTTCACCCTTTTGAACTATGACCTCTGGAACTACGCCCTCTAGAAATATGACCTCTCAAACTATCCAATGTGGAACAATGACCTCTGGAACTATGCCCTCTGGAACTTTGACCTGTGGAACTATGCCCTCCAGAACTATGACCTCTGGAACTATGACCTCTAGAACTATGCCCTTTAGAATTATGACCTCTGGAACTATGACCTTTGGAACTATGACCTATGGAACAATGACCTATGGAACTAACTTGTGGAACTATAACCTATGGAACTACGCCCTCTAGAACTATGACCTCTGGAACTATGCTCTGTGGAACTATGACCTATGAAGCTACACGCTCTAGAACTACCTATGGAACTATGACCTATGGAACTGTGACCTATGGAACTATGACCTCTAGAGCTACGCCCTCTGGAACTATGACCTCTAGAACTATGCCCTTTGGAACTATGACCCATGGAACTGTGACCTATGGAACAATGACCTATGGAACTACGCCCTCTGGAACTATGACCTTTGGAACTATGCCCTATGGAACTATGAATTGTGGAACTATGTGCTTTGGAACTTTGACCTATGGAACTATGCCCTACAGAGCTATGACCTCTAGAACTACGTCCTCTAGAACTATGATCTTTGGAACTATGCCCTATAGAAGTATGACTTGTGAAATTGACCTATGGAACTATGATCTGTGGAACTATTACTTATGGAACTATGCCCTCTGGAACTATGACTCGTGGAACTATGACCTATAGAATTGTGACCTCTAGAGCTATACACTTTGGAACTATGACCTCTCGAACTATGACCTCTAGAACTATGCCCTTTGGAATGATGACGTGTAGAACTATAACCTCTAGAACTGTGACCATTGGAATTGTGACCTCTGGAACTAAACCCTCTAGCACTATGACCTCTTGAACTATGCCCTCTGGAACTTTGACCTCTGGAACTGACCTGTGAAACTATGACCTATGGAACTACACCCTTTTGGAACTATGACCTCTAGAATTATGACCCGTGGAACTATGACCTATGTAATTGTGACTTTTGCAGTTGCACCCTCTAGGACTTCCTATGGAACTATGACCTGTGGAACTGTGACATGTGGAACTGTGACCTTTAGAGCTACTCCCTATTGAACTATGACCTCTGGAACTATGACCTCTAAGACTACGCCCTATGGAACTATGACCTATGGAACTGTGACCTATGGAACTATAACCTTTGGAACTATGCCCTTTGGACCTATAACCTTTGGAGCTACTCCCTCTGGAACTATGAACTCTGGAACTATGCCATGTGGAACTATGACCTCTTGAACTATGTGCTCTAGAACTTTGACTTGAGGAACTACTCCCTCCAGAACTATGACCTATGGAACTATGACCTCTAGAACTATGCCCTCTAGAACTATGGCCTCTGGAACTATGACCTTTGGAACTATGACCTATGGAACTATGACCTGTGGAACTCACCTATGGAACTATAACCTATGGAACTACACCCTCTGGAACTATGACCTCTAAAACTATGCCCCGTGGAACTATGACTACTAGAGCTATGCCCTCTAGAACTACCTATGGAACTATGACTTGTGGAACTGTGACTCTAGAGCTACGCCTTATGGAACTATGACCTCGAGAACTATGCCCTTTGGAACTATGACATGTGGAACTATGACCTATGGAACAATGACCTCTAGAGCTATGCCCTATGGAACTATGACCTCTGGAACTACACCCTGTGGAACTATGACCTTTGGAACTAAGTGCTTTGGAACATTGACCTGTGGAACTACGCCCTCCAGAACTATGACCTCTGGAACTACACCCTCTAGAACAATGACCTCTGGAACTATGACCTATGTAACTATGACCTGTGGAAATATGACCTATGGAACTAGTCCCTCTAGAAGTTTGACCCATAGAACTATGACCTATGGAATTGTGACCTCTGGACCTGCGCCCTCTGGAACTATGACCTCTAGAACTACACCCTCTAGAACTATGACCTATGGAACTAAGACCTGTGGAATCGTGACCTATAGAACTGTGACCTCTAGAACTACGCCCTCTCGAACTATGACCTCTTGAACTACGCCCTCTTGAACTATGACCTCTGGCACTGACCTGTGGAACTATGACCTATGGAACTATGCCCTCTGGAACTATGACCTCCAGAACTATGACCCGTGGAACTATGACCTATTGAATTGTAATCTCTGGAGCTACACCCTCTAGAACTATGTGTGGAACTATGACCTTTGGAACTGTGACATGTGGAATTGTGACCTCTAGAGCTATGCCCTATGTAACTATTACCTATGGAACTATGACCTCTATAACTATGCCCTCTAGAACTATGAACTATGGAACTATGACCTGTGGAACTGTGACCTCTGGAACTATGCCCTTTGGAACTATGACCTTTGGAACTACGTCCTCTGGAATTATGACCTCTGGAACTACACCCTCTGGAACTATGACATTTGGAACTATGACATTTTGGAACTATGACCTATGGAACTATGACATGTGGAATTGACCTATGGAACTACACCCTCTGGAACTATGACCTCTAGAAATATTTCCTATGAAAATATGACCTCTAGAGATATGCCCTCTAGAACTACTTTTGGAACTATGACTTGTGGAACTGTGGCCTATGGAAATGGGACCTCTAGAGCTACACCCTCTGGAACTATGACCTATGGAACTATGACCTCTAGAACTAAGCCCTCTGGAACAATGACCTATGGAACTGTTATCTATGGAACTATTACCTCTGTACCTATGCCCCGTGGAACTATGACCTCTCGAACTACGCCTTGTGGAACTATGACCTCTCAAACTACGTGCTTTGCAACTTTGACCTATGGAACTACACCCTTAAGAACTATGACCTCTGGAACTATGCCCTCTACAACTATGACCTCTGGAAATATTACCTATGGAACTATGAATTGTGGAACTAACCTGTGGATCTATGACCTATGGAATTACACCCTCTAGAACTATGATCTCTAGAACTATGACCCGTGGAACTATGACCTATGTAATTGTGACCTTTAGAGCTACACCCTCTGGAACTATGAACTCTTGAACTATGACCTCTAGAACTATACCCTCTTGACCTATGGCCTGTGGAACTATGACCTGTGGAACTATGACCTTTGGAACTATGACCTTTGGAACTATGACCTTTGGAACTATGACCTATGGAACTATGACCTGTGGAACTGTCACCTTTGGAACTATGACCAATGGAACTATGACCTTTGGAACTATGACCTATGGAACTATGACCTGTGGAACTGACTTGTAGAACTATAACCTATGGAACTACTCCCTCTAGAACTATGACCTCTGGAACTATGCTCTGTGGAACTATGACCTATGAAGCTACACCCTCTAGAACTACCTATGGAACTATGACCTATGGAATTGTGACCTATGGAACTGTGACCTCTAGAGCTACGCCCTCTGGAACTATGACCTCTAGAACTATGACCTCTAGAACTATGACCCGTGGAACCGTGACCTATGGAACAATGACCTATGGAACTATGCCCTCTGGAACTATGACCTCTGGAACTACACCTTGTGGAACTATGAACTGTGGAACTATGTGCTTTGGAACTTTGACCTGTGGAACTATGCCCTACAGAGCTATGACCTCTAGAACTACGTCCTCTAGAACTATGATCTTTGGAACTATGACCTATGGATGTATGACTTGTGGAATTGACCTATGGAACTATGATCTTTGGAACTATTACCTATGGAACTATGCCCTTTGGAACTATGACCCATGGAACTATGACCCATGGAACTATGACCTCTAGAGCTATACCCTCTGGAACTATGACCTCTCGAACTATGACCTCTAGAACTATGCCCTTTGGAACGATGATGTGTGGAACTATGACCTCTAGAACTCTGACCATTGGAATTGTGACCTCTAGAACTAAACCCTCTATAGCTATGACCTCTTGAACTACGCCCTCTGGAACTGTGACCTCTGGAACTGACCTGTGAAACTATGACCTATGGAACTACACCCTTTGGAACTATGGCCTCTGGAACTATGACTCGTGGAACTATGACCTATGTAATTGTGACCTTTGTAGCTACGCCCTCTAGGACTTCCTTTGGAACTATGACCTGTGGAACTGTGACCTCTAGAGCTACTCCCTCTTGAACTATGACCTCTAAGACTACACCCTCTGGAACTATGACCTATGGAACTATGACCTATGGAACTGTGACCTTTGGAACTATGCCCTTTGGACCTATAACCTTTGGAGCTACTCCCTCTGGAACTATGCCATGTGGAACTATGACCTCTTGAACTACGTGCTATGGAACTTTGACCTGTGGAACTACTCCCTCTAGAACTATGACCTATGGAACTATGACCTCTAGAATTATGCCCTCTAGAACTATGGCCTCTGAAACTATGACCTTTGGAACTATGACCTATGGAACTATGACCTATGGAGCTCGCCTGTGGAACTATAACCTATGGAACTACACCCTCTGGAACTATGACCTCTAAAACTATGTCCTGTGGAACTATGACCACTAGAGCTACACCCTCTAGAACTACCTATGGAAATATGACCTATGGAACTGTGACTCTAGAGCTACACCTTATGGCACTATGACCTTGAGAACTATGCCCTCTAGAACTATGACATGTGGAACTATGACCTATGGAACAATGACCTCTGGAGCCGTGCCCTCTGGAACTATGACCTCTGGAACTACACCCTCTGGAACTATGACCTCTGGAACTGAGTGCTTTGGAACTTTGACCTGTGGAACTATGCCCTCCAGAACTATGACCTCTAGAACTACGCCCTCTAGAACAATGAAATATGGAACTATGACCTATGTAACTATGACCTGTGGAAATATGGCCTATGGAACTATTCCCTCTAGAACTTTGACCCGTAGAACAATGACCTATCGAATTGTAACCTCTGGACCTATGCCCTCTGAAACTATGACCTATTGAACTATGACCTCTAGAACTATGACCTATGGAACTAAGACCTGTGGAACCGTGACCTATAGAAATGTGACCTCTAGAACTATGCCCTTGTAACGACCCTTGATTATTAATTATAATTAATTTATTAATGTAATCCTAAAAGATTAGCTAAACTGTATTTATATCTTAAAATAACATTTCTAATTGGATATTATTAAATAGTG
>JZKD02S1814264.1:301998-313684 GCA_000966675.3 Picea glauca
CTCATATATTGTGCATGATGTATTGTGGTGTATTGGTGTAACTCTTATACTATTGTTCATTTCTCATTGGATATAGTTGAATGGTTTAATTATAAGTTGAAAAAGGTTTTAAATTTCACTTGATACTGATTCACCCCCCTCTCAGTATCAACGACTATGACCTCTGGAACTATGCCGTATGGAACTATGGCCTCTAGAACTACACCCTGTGGAACTATGACCTCTAGAACTACGTTCTTTGGAACTTTGACCTGTGCAATTATGCCCTCTAGAACTATGACCTCTGGAACTACCCCCTCTAGAACTATGACCTCTAGAGCTATGACCTATGGAGATATGACTTGTGGAACTGACCTATGGAACTATGAACTTTGGAACTATGACCTATGGAACTACGCCATGTGGAACTATGACCTCTGGAAACATGACTCATGGAACTATGACCTACGTAATTATGAACTCTGGAGCTATGCCCTCTAGAACTATGACCTGTTGAAATATGACCTCTAGAACTATGCCCTCTGGAAGTATGACCTATGGAACTGTGACCTCTGGATATATGCCCTCTGGAACTATGAACACTTGAACTAGACCCTCTGGAACTATGACCTATGGAACTATGACTTCTGGAGCTGACCTATGGAACTATGACCTATGGAACTATGCCCTTTAGAACTATGACCTCTGGAACTATGACCCGTGGAACTATGACCTATGGAATTGCTACCTATGGAGCTATGCCCTCTGGAACTACCTGTGGAACTATGAACTGTGGAACTGTGACCTATGGAATTGTGACCTTTAGAGCTACGCCCTCTTGAACTATGACCTCTGGAACTATTACCTCTAGAACTACGCCCTCTGGAACTATGACTTATGGAACTGTGACCTCTGGAACTATGTCCTTTGGAACTATGACCTCTGGAAATATGCCCTCAGGACCTATGACCTCTGGAACTATTACCTATGCAACTATGTGCTCTGGAAATTTGACTTGTGGAACTACATCCTCCACAACTATGACCTCTGTAACTATGACCTCTAGAACTAAGCCCTCTAGAACTATGACCTCTAGAACTATGACCTTTGGAACTATGACCTATGGAATTGACATTTGGAACTATAACCTATGGGACTACGCCCTCTAGAACTATTACCTCTGGAACTATGCCCCATGGAACTATGACCTTTGGAGCTACGCCCTCTCGAACTACATATGGAGCTATGACCTGTGGAATTGTGACCTCTAGAGCTACGCCCCCTGGAACCATGACCTTTGGAACTATGACTTACATTGGAGGCGTTTAAGATTACCCCGACGTTTAATATTATCCCCCATGCCAAGTGAATATGAGGAGCGAAGGATATGCCAAAAGAGAAGCTACACAGATGGACGAATGAGCTCCATACACATAGTTGTGACAGATCAACTCCATAAACACAACAATTAATTGAATTGAATACCAATTTGGGTGCATTTACGATTGTGCAACATCTGTATAATTTTAATGAAATAAAATTCGTGGGTGTGGGGTTAGGGCCTCTTGGATGTGCATTGCATATGCACTACTGAAATAAGTAACATGGTGCTTGGGTATAATTTTTCTCTCAGGTACATAGTCAGTAGGATGAAATAGAAACATCCAGGTTTCAATATAATCTTCTACAATATGTAAGATGCAAGTATGGATATAGTACACAATCTTGGTAGCTATGGTAAGAACACTAAGTTGATACATCAATTGACTTTTCCACGACATGCTATTGACGATGAGTTTATGTAATAGCATTTTCAATATAAGAATGCATTATTCGATTGTATTTTATTAACATTAATAAATATCGGATTTTAGAATTGTCTTAGCCCCTCTCTGCATCCTATGCATCCTATCTGAGGCATAAAAAATTTAATACTGGAAATGATTATTTGATTTTCATTGTCTAACCCTTTGTTAGTCATCATAAAATTGCAAATTTTATTTTCAAATCATATGGCAACAAGATAATTTTTCTCCTTTTTCTAATGTCATGGTCACAATATTTTAATGTTGTTAATGGCAATTTCCACACCATGATTGAACCACTTTGCCAACATAAACTATGGACAACCTACTCCTGCATGTACCATCAACCGTATGTGAGAGGTTCATTTCTGCAAGCTAGAGTACAATCTACAAAATAAGTATCGATAATAAAGTGATTGTACTTTAGAATTGAAGAATTTTTTACCAAATGTGGAAAGGACTGCATATAGAAAATTTAAAATTGGAGGGAATTAATTTATTTCAATCATAGTTATTATATAAAAACAAAACTAAAAGATGGCAATGAAATGTTGGAACCAATTTGAATTTCGTTTCAATTTCTTTTCCTAGGACAACTATACAAGTGCATCAACCAATTCATTGTTATTCGTAATAGTTATTATATATATAATTTGTAATAGCTACTAGCACAACAGCTAAGTCGCGGCTGCAAACACATAAACGTGGCCACATTAATACGTGGCCACCTTAATTTTCTTTTATATGTTTTATATAAAAGAAAAACTAAAAGATGGCAGCCAGCTCACGGAATGTTTGGAACCAAAAGCCTTTGTTCGTTATTAGTTTTAGGGTTATATTAATTATTAGGGTTAGGGTATAAATTAAATAGGAAATATAATATATAATTATAATATATAGAGATTGTATATATATAATATATTATAAAGAAATAATTGTTTTATTAAAACTAGCACAATTATATTATAAAGGTGGTTGATGAAAGTTTATGAACTATATGAATTATTTTATAATAAATAGGTAAGCTTAGGGTTTCATATTAGAGTTAAAGTCATTATTGTTTCAGATGAAAACATTAATGGTCTTAACATCTAATATGAAACCCTACTCTGGCCTAAAACACTAATAACCTTAAAATTAATATGAAACCCTAATCTTATCTATTTATTATAAAATAATTGATATGAAACCCTAATTTTACCTATTTATTATAAAATAATTGATAGGATGGACAGTTTTCAACCACCTTATAATGTGGTTGTGCTAGTTATAGACTTTTTAATGTGGTTGTGGTAGTCATAGCCTTGTATCAGTTATTCATAAAACCCGTAACTTTCCAGAGAAGCATCCATTGAAGTGATGCAATATATACCTTAACTTCAGAAATAATTTTTCAATGCAGTCAGGATCTCAACCAGTATAATTTTCACATGGACAGGATATCAACTACTCTAGAGTCTAAACTGGCAATATGGACGACTTGCACAACCAAGATTCATTGTTTAGTACCCGGAAAATAGCTGAAATTGCATACCAGACATTTTGAAAGTAAGTTGCTAAGTGTGCCATAGACATTTTTAGAACAAGCATTTTTTTGCTAATTTCAGTAGAACATATTCAAAAGGTTCGCACAGGTAAACAGATATTAAAAAGTATTAAAATCATGCCAAAACACCAGAGAAGATGGATCCTGCAGTAACGAGTCATATAACCATATCATCAAACCACACTCAATCACCAAGACTTACATGTTGCTCCTTGTTTTCAGATGGAATATGAATTAACAAAACAGAAGTGCCAAAAAATACAACCCACCTTCTGATTTACATTGAAAAATATATTGAGATTCTGCACACTGAATTAGACGGATCCCTTGTATACAAGGCTTCACAATTTGATTATATATGGTGTTCACCATGAAAATCTAGAATCGAATTTTAAAATGCCTACCTTTCAGTCATGCCCCATCATGACTCACATAGAGTAATGGTGTTCCTACTTCAACAACCAAAACTGAAATAGCTTTAAGTGTGCATTTTACAACAATCCTTTATGATTCATTGATAATTGTAAGGCATTCATTGATTGTAAGCTATAAAAATTGTAAGCGATACAAACATGAAAAAGTGTTTTATGATTCATCGATAATTGGAACGCATTCTGTGAAAACTAAAGCAGGCTCTACATAATGTATTTGGTTGATAAGAATGCAGAGAACTATAATGACCCCTCTATTAGCATCACTCTGATAATAGAACCGGCCCTATACAATACTCTGATTTGCAAGAATAGCTTTGTCAAGAGAGCCCACTAAGCAAGATAATTATATATTTGAGGGTTACTTTTATCTCTCTCCAGATACTCATGATCAATAAGGCTTTCAATTGTTTTCTTCAAATCTGCAGGCTTGATTGGAAACTTCAACTGTAAATGAATTTTGACAAAAAAAAAAAAAAAGTTAATAGCCAAAATCCAGTAGTATGCACTGGATGTCGAGTAATAGATTGAATGGAAGTGAAAGCAGGCCATCAAACTGGGAAAACAATAATAAAACGATCTTATAATGAAAACATATTCACTCATAAAAAAATGTCCTTACTAAAAAGTTAAAACACTTTGTAAAAACGGATTATACAGGACAGTTATATAATCATTTTAAAGAAAACTATGGTAATTTCCATTATCAAAAAGACTAGTTCAATAAGAAATACTAAATCCTTGCTCATTTATGTTCAGTTCTGAAACACACATACCTGTTGAAAGAGGTCGGTAATGAGAAGAGTATGACTCAATACTTTTTTTTTCTTAATAATATGCACTATCGTTGCATCGATTTTTAATTCACAATAACATGGATGTCATATGAATATCCCCCTTGTTCACTCGTTAGTGGTTAACAAGAATGGAAAAATAGGGATTTCGCCACCAACCTGATACTGATGATCCTGGAAAACTCTCTATGTATTACTTGCATTCTCTTCCACTGTCTCAATCATTTGGATGGCATTAACCTTCCCCCAAAGGATTTTTATTGTAGCCATATTTTGAAAAACCAGGACTTGAATCTTTACATAAACACAAAATTATAAAAGTGATACATTTATCTGAAAAATTGGAGCACTAAAATCGTCAAACTAGTCCTCATCCTCAACATCTCTTCCCTTAGGTTGTTTCCATCAATCATTGAAAAATAACCTCCATGTCACCATAACCATTAAAGAATTACAGTAAACTGCAGATGTTATATTTAAGTGCACAAACTTTTACTGTCTTACCTTTTAAAGAACCCTGACTTTTCCACAATCGAGCGACTACAGATTCCTCCATAGTTATTTGTCTTCTATACCAGTTGCATCCTTGATATCCTGAAGGCTCGGCCTTTGTGTATCGTAAAAGAGCATCAAAACAACAGTCTACAATCCACAAAAAATAATACTTTTCCACATGTGAGAGGAACTCTAGCCGGACGAATCTCAACAATCTCCTCTGTAAACCATTCCGAAGCAACAATCTGGTCATTGAGCGTTACCAACCCTCCCTTCCTTCCGCTACTTCCCGCATCAACATGAACGTCCAACGGTAATATATTAGCAATGGTAAAGGAGCGAAATAAGGATTGAAGGCTTGGAATGGCCAGTAATCAATTCCCCCGACGAGGAGCATTCATCCATATTGCTTCCTTCCTTGTCATGGAAGGCTGAAGTCTACCACCCTTTTTGTCGACATCTTCAGTTCAAAGTCCATCAGCTATGGGTGTTCTTAACTGCCAGACTCGAGTTTGAAGGTGTGCAATGGAGTGAAGGTGGTAAATCTCTCTGCAACGCCCAAACTTTTGCTTCAAATTTTCCAATGAAACACAATATAGGCTGGACGGATTTAAAAATTCAGAATTTGAATGGGCATCGATTCTAAGCGTCATTACAAAATTCAAAAGATCATATCATTGTATTGGTTGTCCATCGAAAATCCATGTCGTATATTGTAGACGCCATACGATATATGGCATGGGCACATTCAAATGATGGTTGATGGCCTGCTGATGGTGCATATTATGGTGCATGATAGTTTAAGTTGGTGGTGGATGATATATTTGTGGCATACACACATTGAAATGATGGTTGATGGCCTGTGGATGGTGCATATTATGGTGCATGATAGTTTAAGTTGGTGGTGGATGATATATTTATGGCATACGCACATTGAAATGATGGTTGATGGCCTGTGGATGGTGCATGATAGTTTAAGCGGGTGGTAGATGATACATTAATATGGCGAGGTAGCCTACTAGAGCTCTGACGTGATGGGCGATGGGAGTCTGGACACGGAAAAGGGCAGCCAACAAAGGGCAGCCAACAAAGGTCCATTTTGTTTGGCCTTTAGCCTATGCCCTTAAAAATCACACTCACAGAATCAAACTAAAACCACATATACCAGATGTCAGAATTGGTACTTGTATTAAAAATTAAATATGAGATTACATCACGTGCTTCATTACATATACCAATCCTCGAGAACAAATATAAATTTTGACACCTTTTTGTTAGGAATTACGGTATCTGACCTGTCCCCTGCGCTTTCATGAATGATAACACCCAAAATAACAGAAGTAACAAACATATCAACGAGGTTTATCCTTCCATGATCCTCCTAGCAAATTTAGGCCTGACCATATATTTGAATTGATGGTTGGAACCAGTTGAATATTCTCATACCAATTTTGATAGATGTAGTAATCTACATACGAATAGTTTCTTTCTCAATCTATGCACTAAGAGGAACAGCCTACTTAAAAGACAAATTGACGATTGTAGCAATACAACAAACTTGAATTTGTCCTCTTCTTGGAGGTTCCACGTAGTCTTTCACTTCAACCATTGAAAATTTGGATAGATTTAGGATAAAGAACCAGTCATATCTTTCAAACCGTTTCTTTGTTTGGAAAACGGTCCTTATGGGACTCAACTTGTCATGTTGGAAAAAAAATCCATGTTCTAGATTCTTCATATTTTTCTTTATTTGCACGAAAATCTAGGCTAAACTTGACTATCTATAACTTTTATTAATTTGGTTGAATTATTTCTCTTGAGTTGGAGGTCCACATGTGAGAGTTGGGTGAATTTTGACACATGTTTCTACAAGATTATGTCGCTACAAGAAAATTCACATTCCCAATTTGTGTGAATATGTCAAATAATGACGAGTACCAGATTGGCAGTTTTGGTGCATTTATTATGAACTTCAGTAATGGTACATGAATACTAATCATGCTAGTACCAGAATCACACTTCACAAACTGTCATCATTAAATCATGATAGAATCATCTTTTAACCACTAAAAACATAGAAAAGATGATGTATTAACCATACTGGGCATGCTAACAAATGAAGGCGTTTAATTAGGGTTTACGATGTATATTAACAACGAAATGTGGAAAATGGTTTAAGAATAGTGGTTTTATTGGGTGGAGAAATATGACGGAAATGGAGCCCAACAGTCACTGGTTTGGCTTTATTAGATAATTTGAAGCACTTGTTTCAGGCACTCTTTTACTCTATGCGATCGATTTGTGACTCCCTTCACAGTTAGGTTCTAGTTTTGTGGTTTGATTTTCAAATTCTTTGTGTGACTCGAAATTGAGTCTCGAAACCCTCCTATATCGTTAACGCATTCATATACATGTGAAATTCTGGTGCATACAAGTACAAACTAAAAATATTTCAACGTTGTCCCCATGCACAACTCACTATACATGGGGTCAAATTAAAGAATAATTTCCACTAACTACAACCTTGTAATGGTGCCATAATGAGTACACATAGGTCAAATATTTTATTTATAGGGCCCATGTGGTGATTTTATACCCTGTATATGGTTTGGGAGTCCTAAAAGCGCATTGTATGCCTTAATACTTTTATAGTTCCTCTTCATACCATGTCCATGACTTGGAGAAGCATAGTTTGAAAAAATTAAATGCTAGCCCCTTTCACTAGTCATTGTTTCAAGAAAATTACGATGAAGAAACTATAGGAACGACAAACATGTTCATTGAAATGACCTCGTCACAATATGATGATAATGATGGTGAAAAATACGATGATGGATAATTTCATCTCCTTCACAGTTAGGGTATAATTTTGTCTTTTTATTATCAAATTATTTGTGTGAGTCATGTTTGAGTCTCAAAACTCTCCCATACTGTCAATGCATACATCTACTATAACCATGTCAAATTTTAGTGGATATAAGCACAAACTGAAAAAGTTCCAAGGTTGGCCCCACTCATAGGTCGCTTTGCGCGGGGTCAAATTAATGAATAATTTGAACTAATTGGTAATTAATGGATAACCTTGAAAAGTGTTAGATGAACCAAAGTTAAAATTGGAGATGATGGTATATGTTAGCACATATAATGTAATGGGGTAAAGTCACTTCTCCTAGTCCTTGTCTGGTCTAATGTCATGTCAATTCTAGTTTACTAAGTCATGTCACCTCTCCAATATCACAAGTCATTAAAGGCACATTTTTCCACTTTGCAACACTTCTGCCATATGTCATATGAAAGAAATCAGAGTACATAGAAACCCTAGTTTTTCAATCTAGTTAGGGTTTGATGTATCCACATTTTGGAAGCAAGAACAAAGGTTTTTTTTTTTTGATGACTTACATATATCTTAGAGTCCCTTAATAAACCTATCAACATGACCTATATTTAGCTATGTATAAGCAGTAAAACATGCAAACCCTAATATACAGGTATCAATTTTGGGTGTTGTGAAATGTTGCATGGGGATTGTTTTTGAATCTATGATATGGTACATTCTAAGGTGTTTCGACTTTCAGCAGACTTGCGACATCACATTTCAACCATAAACAAAATATTTTCATGTGGGTTTCGTGGAAATGGCGGAAAACAGAACTTGCGTAGCGATCACATGCTACGCAAGTGCTGTAGTTTCCAGTTGTGTAGCGAGCTTGTTGCACAAGTGTATTTTTATAACAAATTTTAAATAGTCTACCTATTTTCCATAAAAAAATTATAGGATATGCGTGAAGGTAATACGAATCAGCTCACTTAATTTCAGGTCAAAATGCTTCACTAGTTTTGAGAAATGAGCCACTGTCACCTACAACCATTTTTGAATTTTCTCGCGATCTGTGAATTGGGTTTTTCCCAATTTTCTCCCGTATAAGAATCATGATGATATTAATGTTTTGATTAAAATTCAAACCAACCCAGTTTACCATTTGAGAGAAAATAAAAAAATACCAACTGCACAAATTTTGTTGTGCAAACACGCTACGCAAGGTGTTGTAGCTGACAGTTGCACATCAAGTTGTGTCAGCACGCTATGCAAGTGTTGTAGGCTAAAATTTATGTAGAAAAGGGGAATTCATTATAATAAATGCATCTTGGATGTTCAGGATAGTCTGAAAAGAATACAATGGCTTCATCAAATATATATTTATGCATGCTATACACATGGGGTTAAATATAAAGTTTTTTGGCTCCAAATTAGTTTTGAGTTTTTGAAGATTGGAGTAAAGGGTAATGTTTGGAATGGAGGTTTATGTTTCTATAGCTCATAAATATCATTTGGAAAGTTAGAACAACTAGTTCCAACCTCTAGATAGCTTATAGTGATCAACCATATGAAGAAAATTCGAAAAGAACCCTCGCTATGGAAACTCGCTACGCAAAGTCTACATGACATGTTGTTTTTGTAGTAAACTTCAAGATCATGTTTCGAACAAATGGATATGTTTTTTGAAAAAAAACAAAGAGGATTTTGTCAAGAACAGTCCCAATAAAAAAATCCTCTCTCAGAGTTTACATAGGTGTCATATTTTGGGAGATTTGAAGGGATCTTTTTAGTCTATTTTTCAGATTTAAATATTTAATGATTTCCTATTTTAGTTACTATCTTTGGGCGTGGATCCTAAGAATATGGAGAATAATTTTCGAAAACTGAAAGAAGTTTTTCTCAAGACCAGATTCATATCCAAAAACCTATCTCATATTTGTAACATGTATTATGATTAGGGAGATATTATGAAATCCTTGACCCCTATGTTTCAACAAATTGACTCCTCTTTTCTAGCAAAGAGTTTAGATTTTGTTGCCAAGTATTTTGTAACTATAGCTCAATTTTAGGATGTCAATTGAATTAGAATTTTGAAGGATAGGAAGACACTCTTTTATATATTGAATGAATCTACATGAGATCAAGGCGGGGGGGGGGTGTTCGACCTGGGAGAGTCTCCTGGACATTGTTATATTTCTGAGAATCAACACATCTTTCAATGTAGAAGTACATGATGCCATCCCTACCAGAGATTCAAGTACATGGTGCTTTGATGTATGTTTTCTTTCTTATGTGAAAGTGAAATTATGTTATTTTTTTACCACATATATGTCTGAGATCCTCTAATATTTGAACTCAATTTCATGTTTGGAATTCATCCATTTGATAGATGCTCCAAAATATACAGTTTATGTATTCTTTCATGCAGTTAGGATTGTATTTCTAGAATTCATCCTAAGATAGACGTTTTGTTCATAACAATTTGTCACTTCATTCATTCAACTAAAGTTATATCATAAATTCATCCATTTAGTTTCTTTTGATATAATGGGTTGTTAATTTCATTATTTCTCCATACTACAATGATCACTTTCACTAACAAGTACCATTCACCTTGCCTTTGCTTCCTTAGACATCCTACCACCAACCATTGAAATTCATTCTATAGCCAAATTTTTGACTCCATGCACAATGGATTCTATCTCAGCCTTGACGTAAACGTTTCCCAACATATTCTCCTTTGATCTTAAAAACTAGCCTATAAACCTATGACAACAGTCACCTCAGTGACTGAAATTTCATACAGAGAGAGCCCTCTCTAAAGCTAGAAGGGATAGATTCATGTTTTAAAGTGGTTTGTGGTTACCTCTAGGTTTCTTTGATACATCCAAAAGAAATTACAGACTGATAACATTAATGGTACCATTTCTGGGGAGCGAAGGTCAAATATTCCCTGGGATAAACAACAAAGTTTAGATTTGACTACTGATGGGGAAGAATAGTTAGACACAAAAAGGTTGTAAATCATTCACCTGACGACTCTAATTGTGATTCAATAAAATTTGAAGACTCCAATGAAGGAAGAGCTTATTTTCCAGAGATATGGACGGACACCATGAGAGGTTCAGGTACTTAAGCATGTGTTTCTCCAGGAAGTACTTTTTTGTTTAATCGATATCTTCTTGGCCTTTCCTAAGTTTTTCAAAAGAATATTTATTTACTTTCTTCATTCAAATGAAGACCATGAATATTCATTTGTATATCCGTTTTTAAAAACTATAGACATGCCTTATTCTTTTACAATTGATATTGACCAAGTCCCTTTTTCTAAATCATATGATGTTCATAATCACCCTTGTGAGAAAAATGAAAACAAAGTTTATTTTCCATCTTCTATCCTTAATCATGCACCTTCTATGATTCAAGAGAGATACAAACCCTTATGGTTTCCTTCTACCCTTCATGACTTTCCTCCAAAACATTATAAATACCCTCCAAGATTTGATGGAGAGCTTGATCAACTTTCTGCTAAAAAACACATGGAGACTTTTGAGAATTTTATAGATCTTTTTGAGATAGAACATGATGATGTTGTCATGAGAATATTTTCTCAATAATTACATGAACATGGTTTAGACATTTGCAGCCAGAGTCAATAAGTTCATGGCATGAATTGAGGGAAGCCTTCCTTATATTTTGGGGTGAAAGTGTTAAGGTCCTAACCCGCACATAGGTAGATCAATGTATTCAGATGTAATAAAGGTCAATATTAATAAGACCTTTCAATAAAATAGAATAAGGTGGATGTAAGAAGACCT
>JZKD02S1814264.1:318828-334742 GCA_000966675.3 Picea glauca
TCTGATTCAAAGTGTTATTTTTGCTGCTATTTCGTATATCATTTCTGTGTATTATGAAGATTATGATGGATATTTTACTGTTATTCTGTCATTTATAGCATTTCATTTCTGTTCTGCATATTATATATATCTGGTATCTTTCAGAAAGGAAACCAGGGGATCTACTCCTTTCATAGTTTTATGCCATGAGAAAATTGAATGATGAAATCATGTCAATTTTCAGTAGGAGGTTTTCCAATATTTATTATAAAATTCCCAAATAGATCCAACCACTTGAAGGTGTTTCCATGCTATACCATGCATCAAATTTCCCTTTAGACATATCCATGCTTCTTTTGGAAAGGAAGTATGTCACCTTGCAACAAATGTTTGTTAATGTACTAGAAGTTGAGGATAATCTCAGAGCATGTAGGAAACTATGATACCATGATGATGATGATGAATGGAGGGAAGGCAAAGTGGACATGAAATTAGAGCTAGAAAAAAAACATGATCCAGGAGCAGTTGATTTGAATTCCAAGCCTTCTTATTTTGAGAAGGATACTGATCATCCCAAGGATGTGTTGGGAAAATTTCATAATTATGTGTTTACTGAAGATTATGATCAACAATATTATGTCACAAATTTCATTGTTGATGGTTTTCAAGAAGCCTCTATTTTACCTCTCTATGATGAGTATGAAGATTATTATGATATTGATCCTATAAATCAACGAGTAGTAGGTTTTTTATCAGAAAATGATTCCTTTCATAAAATTAACCACAACTTACAACCCTCATAATATAATTTCACAATTGCAAATGGAGAAATCCATGAACCTATTGGAGGTGATTCTTTTCCCTTGTGTTTTTCTTCATTTGAGTTAGTGAGAAATGATTTTAAGGTCAGTAAGCAAGAAAAAAAAATTGAGGGCATGGAAAATCACATAGGATTTTTGGAGCTAAATCATGATTGCATGTCCCTTCAGAAATGTTTCCAAGATCCTAATGTTGAAAATAAGGTTTTTTCTTCTTTGGATGATGAAAGTAAAGACAATGAACCATTTTATGATGATTATACCTCACAGTCAGAAAATTGTGAAGAAGGGTACATTGTATTAGACACCTTCGAATGTGAAGTTAACTTTCGGAATGTTGTATTTCTTGAAAATACGAATCCAATATTCTCAGGTGGTCAAGAGAAAATATTAGTTGATTCTTAGGTGGTCAAAAAAAAATATTAGTTGATTCTTAGGAAGGAATAAATACACAAGTAAGAGAGTTTCCAATTGATGAATGCCCAAAATACACGAGTTTTCTTTTTAACATACATGATGAGGAAAGTGATCAGACTATTGGTAATATTTTTGAGAAAGATCTTGAGATTGAAGATTTAGAACAAATATCATATGTTGTCGAGGAAAAGGAAGGAACATTTCCTTATGTTTATGAACAGAAAAAAGTTTCAGATTTAGGCTGCCCCTCCCTCTTTGTTGAGAAACAAGGGAAATTTAATCATATTTTTCAAGATCCTTTTGCATATTTGTTGGGGACATCAAAGCAAGAAATTTTGGGGATTTGTTTGAGGTTAGTAAGTGGATATAATTCTTCATAAAATATGAGTTTTTGGGTTGGAGAAAAGTTTGTGTTTGAGCTGCCATCACATAGATTGTTCATTTTATTTCTAAGTAAAAGCATGCAAAGAGTTCAAGCAATGGATAATATAATTACTTGGTTGCACTAGGTATTTGAATTCACTTGATTGAAAATAATTTTAGTAGCCTAGAGTAGGAGTGTGTTTGAATAATCTCATAGGGTTGAGCATTATTTTCAGTAGTTTTTAGTTTAGTTTCAACATTCATTTTTGAGTTTGCAACATTCATAGTACAATTTTTGTTTTCAGATTGAAGAGTGTGCTTGTTTTCAGTTGAATAATGTCATAGGTTAGAGCACATCATATTTCAGGTTGCATAGAAGTTTGGTATCAACCCAATGGATCAGGCACTGATCTTCAGATTCTTTGTCACCTCACAGGGAGGATACCATCCCCAGTAGGAGCCAAATGTTAGCACATATAATGTATTTGGGTAAAGTCACTTGTCCCAGTCCTTTTATGATCTAATTCCATGTAAATTTTATTTTACTGAGTCATGTCACGTCTCTAACATCCCAATTCGTTAAAGGCATGATTTTCCACCTTGCAACACTTATGTCATATGTCATATGAAAGAAATTAGAGTACATAGAAACCCTAGTTTTACAATTTGGTTAGGGTTTGATGTATCCACATTTTGGAAGCAAGCACAAGGGTTATTTTTGTTTTATGGCCTGCATATATATTAGATTCCCTTAGTAAACCTATCAACATGACCTATGTTCAACTATGTATAAGAAAGAAAACATGCAAACCCTAATATACAAGTATCAATTTTGGGTGTTATGAAATGTTGCATGGGGATGGTTTTTGAATCTATCATTAGGTACATTCCAAGATGTTTTGACTTTCATCAGACTTGGGACATCATATTTCAACCATCAACAAAATGTTTGCATGTGGGTTTCATGGAAATAAGGGAAAACAAAACTTGCATAGCAATCACACGCTACACAAGTGTTGTAGTTTCCAGTGGCGTAGCGAGATCATTGTGCAAGTGTATTTTTATCATAACTCTTAAATCGTGCACCCATTTTTTGTGAATGTTTTGTAGGATATGCATGAAGGTAATATGAATAATATCACTTAATTTCAGGTCAAAACACTTCACTATGTTTTAGAAATGAGCCACCGTCATCTATAACCATTTTAAAAATTTCTTGTGATCCTTGAACTGGATTTTTCCAAAATTTCTCTAATAGAAGCAACATGAGGATATTATGTTGCTGACCAAAATTCATCCCAACCCAGTTTACCGTTTGAGAGAAAATAAAAAAATACCAACTATAGAAATTTCGTTGTGCAAACACGCTACGCAAGTGTTGTAGCTCATAGTTGCACAGCGAGTTGTGTCAGCATGCTAAGCAAGTGTTGCAGGTTAAAATTGATGCACAATAGGTTAATTCATTATAATAAATTCAGATTTGATGTTCAGGATAGTCTGAAAACAACAAAGTGGCTTCATCAAATATATGTTTATGCATGCTATACACATGGGGTTAAATTTAAAGTTTTGTGGCTTTAAATTAGTATTGTGTTTTTGCAGATTGGAGTAAAGGGTAATGTTTCAAATGGAGGTTTATGTTTCTACAACTTGTCAGTATCTTTTGGAATGTTATAAAAACTAGTGAAAACCTCCAGATAGCTTGTAGTTATCCACCATATGAATAAAGCTCGAAAAGAACCCTCATTGTGCAACTTCTCTACGCAAAGTTTGCAAGGCACATTGTTTTTGCAGCCAACTTCAAGATCATGTTTCGAAAAACTGGAGATGTTTTTTGAAAAACAAAAAGATTTTTTTTTCAAGCACAAACCCAATAACAAAAACCTCTCTCATGTTTTTCACATGTGTCATATTTTGGGAGATTCGAAGGGATCGTTTCAGCCTATTTTTCAGATTTAATTATTTAATTATTTCTTGTTTTAGTTATTATATTTCAGTGCATATATTGAGAAGATGGAGAATATTTTTTGAAAACGAAAAGAGGTTTTTCTCAAGAACGGATTCGTCTCCAAAAAAATATCTCGTGTTTTTGATAGGTATTATTATTAGGGATATATGATGACATATTTTACCCTTATGTTTCAACACATTGACTCCTCTTTTCTAGCAGATAGTTCAGATTTTCTTGCTAAGTATTTTGTAACTATAGCTCAATTTTAGGATGTCAGTTGAATTTGAATTTTGAACGATAGGAAGGCACTATTGTATATATTGAATGAAGCTACATGAGATCTAGGGGGGGGAGTTCAACCTGGGAGAGTCTCCTGGACATTGTTATATTTCTTAGAATCAACACAAATTTTAGTGTAGAAGTACAAGATGCCATCCCTACCAGAGATTCAAGTACATGGTGCTTTGATGTATGTGTTCTTTCTTAGGTGAACATGCAATTATTCCCTTTATTTACCACATATATTTCTAAGATTCTATGATATTTGAACTGAATTTTATATTTGGAATTCATCCATTTGATATATGCTCCAAAATATATAGTTTAAGTATTCTTTCATGTTGTTAGGATTCTATGTCCAAAATTCGTCCTGAGACAGATGCTCTATTCATAACAATTTTTCACTCCATTCATTCAACTAAAGTTGTATTAGAAATTCATCCATTGTTAGATGCTTTTGATATAATGGGTTGTTAATTTTATTCTTTCTACATACTACAATGATCACTTTCATTGACACGTACCATTCATCTTCCCTTTGCTTCCTAGGACATCCTACTACCAACCATTGAAATTCATTCTATAACTTAGTTTTTGAATCCATTCCCAATGGATTATATCTCATCCCTTACATAAAATTTCCACAACATATCCTCCTTTGATCTTAAAACATATCCTATAAACCTATGACAACTAGTCACCTTAGTGACTGAAATTTCACACAGAGACAACCCTCTTTGAAGTTGGAAGGGATAGATTATAGTTTTAAAGTGGTTTGTGGTTACCTTCAGGTTTCTTTGATACAACCCAAATAAACTATAGAGTGATAACAGTATAAAACATAATGAGTTTCTCTTGGTTTCAAGAATAATATATTCTCTATTGGACAAGGCCAACACATGAAGGTGGAAGATCATATGGTCGCCCCCCCTCAATTCCACAAACCCAATTTATCTACATTAATATATTTGAAAGCAACATGGTAAGAATCAAGAATAGAAACTAGGAAAACAATAATTTAAGGTAAATGAAAGGGAAGAAATCATCTAAATACATCTAAATACATACCTCATGCTTTTTAACATTGCGATATCATTAATATTATTCTTCATCCAACTCAACATCTATATCATATGGTTCAGAATTGATGTTGAAAGGATTGGAAATATCAACATAATCATCAATGTCATCATTTCCAATCATATCATCGTCTATATCATCATCAGGAACATTGTCTCCTACATTTGGTTCAACTTCTTCAAGTTCTTCATCTAAACCATTTTCGATATCATCTTCATCCAGAACATTGTCTATAAAATATCCTTGAACTTCTACGACATCTTCTTCTGGAACATGAACTAATTGATCATCTACATCATCTTCTTCTTCTACATTACACTTTACCGACCTTCCTCTTGGATCATATCTAACAACATATGTCCAACCCCCTCTACCTGGAGCCTCTGAGTAAAATGCATGTTCACATTGGCTTGGAAGAGCATAGGGATTTTATATTGGCTCAACATTCCTTGTATTAACCATAGTAAATTCATTAGCATGTTGATTAATAGTTCTATCAAGATCATGTACATTCATTTGTAGCCTATATTGTTTGATGTCGAACATAACTAATTTGAAGGATTTAAGGTCACACTCAAGTATATCATCCAAAAACCCATAGTATCGATTTTCAGATACTTTTGTATGATCGTCACTTCTATAGGAAACATTAGTAACCTGAAATACTGCATTTATCCCACTCTCATAAGTTTTCATCTTTTCATCCAACTTTTTGATGTGAAATTTGCAGCCATTGCACCACATATCCTTGTGGTGTTTCAACTGAAATATGCTAGACATGTAAAAAATGCATTGTCAATTGATAAACATATTTATACCTAGAAATTATGTAAATTAATTAAAAAACACATCATACACATCAATATAATATTAAAAAAAAACTAAATAGTATGGGTGAATATGTTGTTAGGAACCAAATATCAAAATAGCATAAAAACCTCTGAATAAGTACTCAACGCCTTGAAAAAGAGAAATTAAGATAATAAGCCTCTTTCAGGGGGAAACCTCTTTATACATCATATGAATTCACAAAGACAAGATGATTCCAAATGAAAAGGTCTCTTTGGTATATATAGGAGACTAGGAGGTACAATTACAACTAATGGACCAAAGTCGACATAAATAAAATAACAATACTAATGTAATACGCCCCAATTAAAGGGTAATGTTCCACTATTTAGGGCTTAAAATGCCCCTCCCCTTCAAAAAATTGTTGTACACAATGCTTGAGTCATTATGGATGATTATGTATAAAATAATCACCTTCCCAAGTGGAATCCTCAACAGGTAGTTTCTTCCACTTAATGAGACACTCTGAAATGGATCTATTCCTCAGCCAGTGAATTCTTGTGTAAGTGATATCTTCAGGCTCCAATATGTTTTTTCCTTCCTCTTTAAGTTATGGTAATATATTTTGAACTGGGATCTTGTCACCTATAACCTTGTTTAAGGATGAAACATGGAAAATTGGGTGTACTCCTGAAGATCCAAGTAGCTCCAATTTGTATGTCATAGTAACAATCGTTTGCAACACCTTATAAGGGGCATAACACATTGGTGATACTTTATTATCCTTATTAGCTTTCTTTAGGGACATTTTTTATATGGTTGTAGTCTTAAAAATACCCAATCCCCTACTTAAAAACTTCTTTCACTATGTTGTTGATCTTCTTGTTGTTTTATGTGATTTTGTGCCATGGTCAGGTTTTCCTTTAAGAGTTGGAGAACTTGTTGTTGATGGTTGATGTGATCTTCCATTTCTTGAACCTTAGATTTGTATTTTAGATAAGAAGTGATGTGTGGTGGGTGATATCCATAGAGCACCATAAATGGTGTCATTTTGGTTGCAGTAGGAAAGGAAGTGTTATACCACCATTCTTCCAAGGATAACCACTCGAACCATTGTGTTTTTTTATTAGAGACAAAGAAACAAAGGTATCCTTCTAGAAATTTGTTCAATATCTCAGTGTTTCCATCATATTGAGGATGATAAGATGATCTATGAACCAATTGAGTACCCAAACAAGAAAACAATTATGTCAAAAAATGTCTAGTGAAGATGGGATCTCTGTCACTTACAATAATATTTGGACTTCCATGTAGCTTGTGAACTGTCTCCATGAATGCAGTGGAAAATGTACAGTCTTTGAAAGGATGAGAGAGTGAACAAAAGTGTGCATAATTGTCCAGTCTATCAACAATCACCATGATGACACTCTTTTCTTTAGACTTCGGTAACCTTGTGATGAAATCCATGGAACCCTCCTCCCAGTGATGACTTGGGATGGATAATGGTTGTAAGAGACCTGTGGTCTTAATTTTTTCCACCATATTTTGTTGGAAAACCAAAAAAAATTCCACAAACATTTGAACATCATTTTTAAGGCCATCCCAAAAAAATTCATTCTTGACCCTGTGATAGGTTTTAAAAAATACTTAGTTCCCTCCTACCAGAGAGGTGTGCAATTTCAAGAGTACCTTTTGTTTGAGTTGTCAGTTCTTACATAAATATAAGCGATCTTTGTATGATAGTGAAACATTTTCGATGTGAATGTATCTGATGCAACTTAATCCTTCTACAACCTTTGAATGAGAGTCCACACTTTTTCGTCATTCTTCCACTCATCCCTTGCTTTTTTTATCCAATCAGGTTGGATGATCGAGATAGCATAGAGAAAGGCCTCAACATATTCATCCTTTCTTGAGAGTGCATCTTCCACAACATTTTTATTCACTTTTTTGTAGATGATTTCAAAATCATAACCCAACATCTTGGTCACCCATTTTTTTTTTCTTCTGAAGATAGTCTTTGTTACAAGAAGTATTTAATACTGTCATGATTTGTTTTGACCTTGAAGTACCTACCTATTAGGTAAGGGCCCCATTTCTTCAATGCATCTAGTTTTTCCATCATTTCCTTCTCATAAATGGGTTTGTGTAAGTACTTTCCCTTGAGTGGACAAATTTCAAAATCAAGGAGCCTTCCTTATTGCATTAGAAACTAACCAATGCCACTTCCCGAGGAATCAAATTCCATAATTAAGATTTTTGTGAAGTTTGTTGTGGTCAAGACATAATCTTTTCACATCACCTCTTTAAGTTGTTCAAAATATTTAGTTTCCTATGGAGTCCATGAAAATGAATCCTTCTTAGTTAATTTCGTTCAAGGTATTTCCATTCTTCCATAGTTCCGAAAAAACTTGCGGTAGAAATCGGTCAAACCCAAAAATCCTCTAATATTATTCATTTTTTTGGGAATCGACCAATCCATCATGACCATAATATTGTTAGGTTCTACCTTGAAACCTTCATGAGATACAATATGACCCAATTACTTTACCTCCTTCATCCCAAAGAAACACTTGGATGATTTGGCATATATTGTTGCTCCTTTAGTAGTTGTAGCAACCCGTTAACATGTCAAACATGATCCTCCCAAGAATTTATATAGATAAGTATATCATCAAAAAATATTGACAAAAATTTTCGAAGGAAGGGCTTGAAAATAAAATTCGTCAGCCCTTGGAACGTGGAAGGTTCATTCATAAGGTCAAAAGGCATGACCAAAAATTCATAATTCCCTTCATGAGTTTGGAATGTTGTTTTTGGGATATTTTCTTCCTTCATTCTAATATGATGATACCCTAAACAAAGATCCAAATTTGTGAAGTATATTTCTCCATGTAATTCATCTAACAATTCATCAATGATGGGAACGAGAAACTTATCTTTAATGGTGATCTTGTTGAGATATCTATAATATGGAAACATATGCCATGAGACCTCTTCCATGAGTACCATTACCACCGATGGGGAGTAAGAAATTTTTCTAGGTATAAAATATGAACTCTTATATTTCAAAAAAATATGATGTTTATAGTACAAAATTGGGGCCAACACCCTCAATACACATATAAAAATGATAATACAAAATTCATGACATCTACGCCTATGGTGTCAAATGTGTGTCATGATAAAAAACTACAACATTTGTGAGATGC
The DNA here is from genome assembly GCA_000966675.3 of Picea glauca. Lineage (NCBI taxonomy): Eukaryota > Viridiplantae > Streptophyta > Pinopsida > Pinales > Pinaceae > Picea > Picea glauca. The sequence continues at coordinate 327,717 of JZKD02S1814264.1, forward strand.
CAAAAGATTCTCACCCAAGATTTGGGAAAGCCAACCACCTATCATTGCATGGCCTTCAACAGATTCTCTACCTGAACCATCAGAATCCTATGTGTCAAATGAGACAGGTTTCCATGCATGTTTTGATGGACTCTCTCTACTTATCCTCCCTCTGCCTCATCTCCCCGACGCCTCCAATGATGTCGTAGAAGCCCATGTGGTCGTCGCGGACCTACATCTATGTCACAAACATGTCTAGTTAGTACTTCAACATCATCCAAAAAAAAAAATGTTTTCCTATAAAAAAATACAAAAAAAATGAAATATTTAAAAACTTTGACATACCTATGTTCCCGTAGGTGGTCCCTGGTGGAAATGGCGTGTTAGGATCCCCTCTAAATTTGATCCATATATAGGGTTAGTCATCCAGAGAAATGATTTGTCGTCTCCACCAATAAAAGAAATCATGACTATAGGGTGTGGGCACCCTACCTCCCCCTCGTCGTCTCATCAAATTGATCCATCATGGTGTGGCTAGATCGCGAGGTCCTCTAGGAATGATCTCAACTCTAGGTCCCAAACCTGGAACCTGCTAAAAAAAAAATCTACACAAGATAGATGCAAACCCGAAGTTCCTGTTGTCACCATGTTTGCATTCTGTCAACTGGCTCTTCATATTAGTCAGTAGCGAGGTGCACCAATCATACATCATGGGTCTCAAAAAATCTACAGAGTAGAACATAAGAAACCTCTATGCTTGGTGCAACGAAGCCGATCCTATGATCCAGGTCAAAACAAGGACAACAATTTTGAGGATTATATTATTTATCACTCAGATGGGGATTTAACTGCCAACATTCTCGATCCTTGCTATACAGTGAGTGTCTATGTACTCTTTATCTTCATACCACTCCCAGATCCCTGGGATTTGAGGTTCACCACCTCACCCCAACACGACAACCATGTCAAAAAATATATATCCTCGACTTCAATCCTTAATGGTTTCCCATCAAAGTTGAAGCTCTCACTGTTCGGATCCTAGTAATCCATGAGAAACTATAGCAACCTCACTTGGGCCCTCATCCTTTTGAGTGCCCAAAACTTGTACAACCTGCATATTTTCAAAGGCCATTTGGGCCCCAATATCTCTTTCCACAACAACATCTACCTCTTGATGTTCCCTTTCCCTCCATTTGAGCACCATCCTGCTAGAGAAACATCACTTTTTGAGTTAGAAACCATCAAAAAAATTGTTTACGGACATATATGAGGGCTGCAACATTCAAAGTCATGTATATGGCTGAGTATATGATGGTTTTATTTTACACAACCATGTATAACCTCACGTATATGCGACCCAATCAATGGTAGCCCGCATACACCTAAATATCTAATTTGTGCCTTAAATAACTTAGAATTTGAAACTTAAATACAAAATGTAATCCGCTAGAAATGAATAGTATGGGAAGAGGAATTACCTGGTCCAGACAATCATTGATTCCATCACTCGATGCTCCCGCAATCACCAGTTGAATATCAGAGGTAATTTGGTCCAAAATTCACTATTTGGGTAAAAAGGTCAAATGACATAGTAAAATTTGTTTTTTCTTACTATTTATAGCAGTTTTTACCCACTTTATATAGTTTCGGATCGTATTTTACCTAATGTACTAATACAACACTGGATTGAGTTGGTTTTTGTAGTTTTCACCAGGGATTCTTGTGGTTTTTAGCATTATGTTGACCATTCGTAACTACGAACAGGTATTTTCGCTACCCAACATATATGATAGGTATATGTTCCATCATGAACATTTGCATTGTCCTATAAATGTCACTCATATGAAATAGGTACAGATCCATTTTTTAGCAACACAGAACCCTCCATCTGCTACAAGACATGTTGTTATCAAATGGTAGAGACTTACAAAACATGGGTACCCTAGTTAGATCCTCTACTCCATTTGGTGCCCATGCCAAGATATTTTTCGTAGGACCAAGAGTCCCATATAGCTAATACATGAATTTATGCTAAGCCTCATTTATCATTCATAAACATGATGACCTATACCTAGAGAAAAACTAGCCGAGTTTGATTTAAGCTCTTTTCCGACTCGTTTTCAAAAAGAGAAAAGATTGGTGAGTGAACTTGTCTCTTTCACACTCGTAAATTAGATTTGAAAGGACATCTATTTGGTATAAGTTTATCCTTTTTTCAAACCAAGTATACTAATATTATGAAAAAGGACATTTTTGGCGTTAAGTTGTGATTGTATCTCATTCCCTTGCTTGTAGTATTGAGCCTATTGTCAGTTCTCGCTTTGCATTATAAACCGTTTTCCTCAGCAGTTTTACATCCTCAGCCAAGCATAGCCTCGTTATATCCTTTTAAAAATGACACCCTATACCCAGGAAGGAACATTCCCCCAAGTGTATATCTCCCGCATGCACCTTCTTGCATTGAGCATAGGTATGTTCCACTGTTGGAACTAGTTTTGTGTACTTGCGACACTTGTTTCCTCCTCTGTATCATAGCATTCACTTGACTATGAAAAAGAAAAAAAAGACAAGCGGGAAGGGAGTATTGTATTATATTAGAAGAAGTCCTATCACCTTTGAACAAGGCACAAAATTGTTGAGTTCACTTGTCATCATAATTTTTGGTTTAGCATGGGCTTAGGAAGTTGAGATTGTTACAGAGAGTTTACTCCCCTGACCAGTTACTCTTCCTGTCCCCATGGAGATTTTGATTGATGCCTCCTGCATCTCATGGTTTCATCGTTGAGTCTATTTTACCAGAGTCTTCCATATGTCTCATGCTCTTGTTCAAAGGATGTCTATCAACTTGTGTCGGAAATTCCTCAGAACTCTTGACTTTGCATGTCAGCCATACCCTCAGTTTGTCTCAAAATCACATGAAGTGGCAGTCCTATTATGCACTCTGGTCCTACTTTCCTCATTGGTAGGTAACCTTGAACCTACCAATTGAAATTTCATCATGGGTCGTTGACTGGGTGGTTTCCCTTGTGTTCGACGGAAAGACATCTATTCACACAATAGGATTCGTGCAATGTCTTGGAGTCCATTAGCCTTATTGGTGATTTCATCTCCTTTTTTCAATAGTTTTCCTCATTGGATGTTATTCATAGGGTCTTTTTCATGTACCGTTTACACTTGGCACACACAAAATATGCACAGGGTCGTTGGTTCGTGAACATGTTCTTCGTCTGATTTCCTCCAAATCATCAAGCCCCTTCTTTGTACCTCGTGTTGAATGATGAGAGATGCTTTAATGCTCTCCTTTCAGCGGGTCTTCTTCCATCGACTTCAACTCATCTATTCTAGAAAAAATACCTAGAGTCCTATGAGTACCTGGAGTCTTGTAGTCATTAGTGGCATGTTCTCTCACCATCGACAGTCGGGAATACATCAATGTCTCCTGATCGATAGATTCTTCAAGTGTTCGACCATTAATCCTTTATTCAGACTTATAAGAATGTACTTGGTTCCTTGATACCTACTTTCATCATTGTTAGGTTGTCGCGTGTTTGTTAACAGTATACCTCGATGACCGATAATCAAACGAAGTCCCATTTTGTTCGAACTCAACTCCTTTATTCACACGATGTAAACTTGCACCTTTGGCGGATTGTGTAGAAGACTTGAAGACATCAGTATGTAGCCGTATATTTCCTTAGTTGTTGTTACCTTTTCATTGGACCATTACCTGTGTGACTTCAGTGATCATCATATATCAGATTGTACTCCATTGTATACAGATATCTTCAGATTGATTTTGAGACTAGTTTTAATAGGCCTTGTTCATGACTATGAAAATATTTAGCATGTAACCGCATTTGTATTTGCCTATTCATGGCCATGGAAATTTGTTTGGTATATTTTCACATGGATTTGTAGTGTAATTCAAATTGGCAGCCATGTATGCAAATTTAGTACAAATTGTAATGAGCAACTAGTTCTTCTAGCTGGGTCCCCATTACTCCACTTATGGGTTTTTGTAATTTATTTCATCCATCAAAAATACTCCTTTGACCTCACACATTAGGGGGAATATGTTAGAGAAAGATTTTCCTCACCCCATGCAATCTTTCAGAGAAGGCCTTTTTCCATTTCCCTATGTAGATTTGAAGTCCCGTTTTACAAATCCCAGAGATAAAAATATAATCTTTCCACATACACACACCTTGTCTACTATACAACATGTGTATACATAGGTTGCACCACTATAACCCGTGTACATCAGGAAATGTGACCAAAATTGAAAATTTGTGTCATTTTTCCATGTCACGTCACAAGATCAATGATCCTTGGCCTTCCATATCCTGGAAACATTTCGAATCAACCCTTCAGTTCCACTTGAAGGATATATATGGGCCAAATTCAAGCTATGTAAAAGAGGAGAAATAAATCAACTTTGAGAGAAAAGATACTCTGGAGAAATTATTCACTTCACATTGAGTTTGCATCCCTTTGTCCTTTAAGTCTGAACACATTTTTCATCCCCCAAACTCTTACCTTACTTATTGAGAACTTCATTGTCTCTCTTACATGATCTTGCCTTTGGTGGAGGCCCAACTAGAAGGATCTTAGTTTCTTGGTTCCGAACCATGCCAACATGGAAGTATGTAACTTATTCACTTATGTTGATTATATCTTAATAGAAATACTCTTTTCTCGTCCAATTAACAACTTGCAAATATTTGAATTATTATTCCATGGGCGTATTTGTTATGAATGTTGATGGATTATTATATTGAATGTGATAACATCATATATTATCACCATATTCTTGCATTTCTTGGTTTTGGAGGACTAATTGCAAGTATATTTCTCAATGGTGAACTTCATCGAACGTCTGGACGAGGTGGGCCTTTTATCTTGTCTTGCTAACATATTTGTTTATATGGAATACTTGAGAGTAGAGTTGATTTCTGCAGTCATTTCTGTATGTTGTGGTTTACCCCTAGACATAGAGAGATTTTTCTCGTAACAACAATTTTCTTTGTATAAGGATGCACCAATTTCTATAGAAACCTACAAAATCACGTGACCATCCTCGAAAAACCCTGAAAAATGGCTAATTGTAAATCAACAATATCTAGACCTCTCGAACTTTGATTAATTTTATTTTATTTGAAATTGGTTGATTTTTTGAAGGGAATTAATATGTACAACCCATTTCTTCAAATTATCTTCATAAATATTTAGGAATTGACTTGAGTGTTGTGGCCCTCTTTTTCTTCTTCATTTGAAAACTTGCAAAATAGAAAAAAATTTCCCTTTTTTCGTGGACAAAAATAAAGTTCTCTAATAACTCTTGTTAAGTACAAAATATATGCAAATATAATCTCACACAATAAATACAAGAACAATATAGAAAAATAAACACTTTATTATATTAAAACCCTTGAAGTAGGGAAACACCATACAATATTTCCTTTTAAGGAAGGGATCCACTCCTAATCACTTGCCTCTTCAAGGGGGAAACCTGTTAATGAGATATGATCCAAACACAATACTCATTAACATGCCGATTAAATTATTTACACCCTTTTATATAATACTACCTACCACATAAGAAAATTCTAGAGGAGGAAACTTCGAGTAACACCTCTTACATTTTTTACAAAATGGCACATCGTTCCCAATATACAAAATGATAGTAAGTGACCAAACATGGAAAAGTGGCATATGGTTACCTATACACAAAATGGAATTCATTGGTCACTCACTGACCACTTCCACCCTCACAACTATCAGATGCACATTTTGGAACTCAATATTTCTTCTCTTACTCAAAGTAGCACCTCGAGTGGTTTTGCATCTGTGCATGGTTCATCGCTTTGGAGATTGGACAAAGAAACAACATTCTTATAGGATTTTTTCCACAATGAATTAACATACATACAAAATGATACTTTGTAATTCAAGCTAAAAAATATCATCGCAGATGATACTGACAATTAGGAGGGTGTTACCCTCCTCCATGACCCTAATCTCTCAGCGATGCAACCTTGTAGTAGTTACAAGGATTAAAAAATGAAATTTAAACAAAAATGCATAAAATTAATTCCATTAATTATGCATACAAATTCATCAAAAATTGATCTCATCATGAATAACTTGGGAAATGATGGAGAGTTGCTAGCAGATGGAGCATCGATTTGTATAACATGCTCCGAGGAAACATTTATTTTGGCACCCTCAGTGGATGGTATAGGTTGGTCTACAATAGATATGATTTTGGGTCATATACATGTGCAACCACTATGGATGCATTGGATGAAAAAGGTGGGGGGGGTGGGTGGTGTATGAGTGCATCCATTATAGATAGATGAGATGGAAAAGGTGGTGAGGGTGGGTGGTGTGCAGGTGCAACCACTCTTGATGGATGGGATGGGAAATATAGTGGAGGTGGATGGAGATAAACCACCATGGATTATATGAGGGATGTTAAAACCCTTGGTGTGGGAAGAGGTATCCCAAGAGATGGGGAAAGGTGGAAAAGGAATGGACTATCCCTATAGCTAGGGAAAACAGGTAAGTGGAATATTGGTAGTGGTGGTGAATGAAATGTCGGTGGTTCATGTGACCTAGAAATAGATAAAGCAATTTGCATACCGATTTATAATATTTTTATTACTACAAAAATGTAAAATTAAACCAAAAAATATAACAAATTTCAAATTTAAACAAGATTTAACTCAAAACAAGATACATGTGAAGGGTGTGACTTGTCCATCCCAAGTGGACATGGTTCATCACCATATTAGAAAATTAACAACAATGTTATATTTGAGAATGTCATAGAATAACCAAATTATTGTGGTGAATTTATCAAAGGTGATACATCCTGTGTATGTGGTACACCAAATGAGCAGATCGTCTCTACTGTTGCATCAATGGTGGAAATTGACATTGATGCATCTATTAGCATAGAGGGAATACTTTTGAAGCGTAGAAACTACAAACATCATATACTAAGATATAGAAAAATATACACTATATATATATATATATATATAT